>PVHP010005738.1:0-63696 GCA_004024765.1 Zapus hudsonius
TCTGATTCACTACTGAATGTGTGAAAACACGGAGACTCATATTTAATTGGTAGAAATAGGGTGTGGCAAAGATGTGAACTATAAAACAGAGTGTGAATTGAGTTTTCTGTAAGTGATACAAACAATAAAGTTGTGGATTTAAGCTTGGAAAGTATAGAATTTGATGGAAGGGTCAATTTTGGGCAAAAGTAGAAGGCTGAGTGAGTCGTTTCAGACACCTAAAATGAGGCACCAGGAAGAGGTTTTTGGCTGTATACAGCAGCATCAATTCTAGTTATTTTTAGTTGATAGGGATTTATTAGAGTCAAGGGATCTCACATGTCTCTGAATCCAAGAACAGGATTTTGATGCTAAATTGCATTCCTATACCTTAAAATTCGGGGGAATCTTAAGAAGGGACTCTAGCGGTTATTTTCTCATTATTGGGACAAAATACCTGACCAGAAGCAGCTTACGGAAGAAAGGGGTTTATTTCAACTTGTGCTTTGTGGGGAATTTTTATCTTGGTGGTGAAGGCATGGCAGAAGCAGACATCCAGGCATCACATCAGCAGGGATAAAACAGACAGAGTGAGCTGTGTGTGGCCATACACCCCAAGGCCCACTCCCAGTGTCCCAGCAGCTCTGGTAAAGCTCCACAGCCTTCATAAACAGAGCCACAGGTGGGGAATCAAGTATACAAACACCTGAGGCTATGGGGAACATTTGCCGTACAACCACCACAGTGACATTTTAAAGTTTTACCTTAAGTTGATGGAAAGTTAATGAGTATAATAATCCAAATTTAGTATGTTCAATGGCTATAAAAATTCACGTCTAGGCATGTTTGAGTAACAGTGGTGACAGCAAGAAACCTAAAGAAGAGGCCTCTAGAGGACTGTTAGGAACTAAGGCTGTAAGGCTGTAACTTAGAGCCATTGTATTAGTTTATATCGCTATAGCCAGATACCTGATGGAAGCAACCTAAGGAAGGAAACATTTCTTTTGATTCACAGTTTCAGAGAATTCATTTAGAGTTTGTCTGGTTCTCTGTGTCAGGGAGGAAATCATATGGGCAGTAGCACATGGCTGACCAAGAAGCAGAAAGAGCAAGACAGGAAGTGTAATAATAATATACCCAGAACCTGTTCCAAAAGGTCCACTCTTTAGCTAGGCTCCATCTCTCAAAGTTTCTAGAACCTTCCAAAATAGTGCTTCCAGCTGGGGACCAAGTATGTAACATATGAATCTGTGGGAGACACTTTCCATTCAAATAATAACAGAGCCACAAAGAATATGAGGTTGTCTCTGTGCGAAAGGAACTCCATGGCAGATCTTGGAGTGTCTGTTTGAGGATGAAGTTGTGAGACATAGCTTGGAAACTGTCATACTGTGGCATGTCCTGAAGCCTTAGTAATTTATTCACAGAAGACAGTGTTTACAAGGAAGGACGACCCAAGGCCTGGCACCAAAGCCCTTCTTAAGGAAGCATGGCTTTGGAGATGTGGGTAAAGGGTAGCTTGGGTGACAGTGAAGGTTTAAGAAATGATGCAGGGTTTTAGGGCCATCTGACTGTGACATTAGCCACCTCATCAACTGATACATGTGATTTGGCTGGTCTTGGTGCCTAGCTGCCATCCCCTTTGTCCACTCCTCATATAGCTATGTTATCAGAATCAAAACCAACAACCTTCCCAATGAGGAGGAAGCAGAGAGTGAAAAGGTAATGGTGCTGGGTAATAAAACCTCGAGACCCATCCCCAGTGACTCACTTCCTCCACAGAGGTTCTGTCTCCTAAAGGTTTCACAACTTTCCCATCAGAGCCATCAGCTAGGGATCACTTGTTCACAAATATTATCCTATGAGGAATTTTCACTTTCAAACCACAATAAATATATACTAATTTTTTATTGTACATGTTCAAAAATATCATAATATAATGCTTGAGTTAAGTTAAAAACATCAACACTCAATTAACTAATATGGAAAAATATGTCCATTTATAGGGAAAAAACCCTGCTAAGTGAATAAGAATAATCTAAGTGGTTATGGACAGCCATAAGACAAATTCTTCTTCTATGATTAGACACTGGCCTCTTGGGAAAAGTCCAAGCTCCTTACTTGGGGTTAGAGTCCATTTGCTTGAGCCATCTCTCGCTCCCAGTGTGGCTGGCTCTCACACTCCTGCTTCTAGATGCAGACTGTTCCACTTAGTGAAATGCCTTCCCCACATGTCTGCTTGAAAAATTCCTATTCTTTAACTCTTAGTCCAAAACATGGAAATGAAAAGAAAGAAAGGAACACTGGGAGACACTCAAAGAATGAGGAATGGACAGCGCTTAGCGACTTAGGGCTCGACGTCAGGGTAAGATGGAGTGGACTGTGTGGTTCTAATGCTGGAATGATGGAACGTTTGACAGAGTAAGGAGGCTGAAAGAGAAGGTGTGCTTGAATGATAACTGGCAAAGCTTTTAATCATGTTGAGTTTAGGGTATGCCCATGACTCTAAGGTATTGAAAGCAGCAGAAACTGGGTAGAGGTCACTTCTTAGCCAGTTCTTAAGTCATTCGGAGCTAATTATAGGATAGAAATATCATAGAATCTTTCGTTCTTTCTCTGGCTTGCCAGCCATATTTTGACTATTATGCTACTGACAGACAGTGAGACAGAGCCAAAGAAGGAGAGGGTGTGAAATGAAATTCCATCATTTGTCGCTTCTTAGGAGTGTTGAGAAAGGACTGGGGGTTGAGATAGGAGCTGCTGGTTTATGTAACCTTTTCCATTAAGACTGAATCCATTTTTTTATCTATCCATTACTCCCTCTGACTTTGTGTTGGAAGGCGGTGGCTATAGCTCCTGTGGCCTGTGAACTGCGGAGACTAACTGGAAGCATTTTACATAGCCTACCTGGACATCATGGTCTTTTAAATAGCTTGATCTTCAGTGAGAAGGAGCCATGTCATCTGAGAGAGAAGAGGGGCTCTCTTCCCCAGGCATATGTTGCCTCTTGGTCACAGCAAATAACATTGATTCTATTTTCAGCTTTCCTTAGCAAAGAGTAACTTCTGTATTGGTCTGCTGGCACTTCAACTATTCTATTTTGGTTTTTTTTTTTTTTTTTGAGAGGCAGCTTGCTGTACTGGCAGGCTGGACAAGGAGGGTTTGATCTAATTTTAGTTGGAGTAAATATGAAACGCTCTTCTACCGTATTGGGACTTTCCATTAATAGAATGATGGTTTAGTTATAACAGTGTCCTTTCTAACTCCCATGCCAATTTCTCTCCTCCCTTCACTGGCAGCAGAGATTACGGACCATTTCTGCTGAGCTATTGTTGTAGTTATCATCGTTTCACTTTGTAGGTGAAAAGCACATTTTTCTTTATATTTAAAACTGAGGAATTCACGATACCATTCCTGAAGAACATAGGATTTTACAATATTTTCACTCTATAATTTATGACATTTGAAAAATATTTATTTGCAAGGAGAAAGAGAGAGGGGGAGTGTTGCGGTCAGCTTTCTAGTTGCTGTGCAGAAAGAACCCAAGCAAAAGCAGCTTGTAGAGGAATGGGTTTATTTGGCTTACGGACTCGAGGGGAGACTCCATCTGGCAGGGAAAACGATGGCATGAGCAGAGGGCTGGACATCACCTCTGCCACAGCACTGCAAACAGCGGCAGGAAGGTGTGCCAAACACTGGCAAGGGGAAGCTGGCTTATAACCCCATAAGCCCGCCCCCTAAAACCCAAACTGCCATCAGCTGAAGATCGATCTATCAGAACACATTCAATTGTTTGTGGGGGACACCTGTATCAAACCATGACAGGGAGAGAGAAAGAAAGGGGGAGAAAAAGGAAATGGGTGAGCCATGGCCTCTTGCCACTTTGTGCTTTAGGCTGTACGTAGGTACTGGGGAATTGAACCTGGGCCATCGGGCTTTGCTAGAAAGCACCTTACACCAATGAGTCATATCTCTAGCCCAATTTCTGACATTTTTATAGCTCACTGTTAGGATTTGTATACAGAACTGAATATGTAGGATAAAAAGAAAGAGTGAACACGTGGATATACTGCAGTGATTCCCTGAAGTGTAAGTTCTTGCCGTAGTTTCTGCTTGAATCAGATTTTACTTCTCAGGATCTACTTGTCCTCAATTTTCACCAACTCGGTCTTTTTTGTGTTGACATTTTGTACTCTGAAGTTTTAAGATGTCATGTTTGGTGACTTGTTCTCTGGAAAAGTAGTTCTTGAAATGCCAGATTGATCTCAAATGAAGTTTGGAGTCTTTCTGATGTTATTTTAATTTTAATAATAGCAAATGCTATTGCTTTTATGTTAAATGTTTCTTTTATGCTTAATTCAGCTCAAGATTTTGTAAATAGATTCAAATTTATTTTATCATATGAAAAGAGAGGAAACAAAAAGTTCTTAAGGTAAAATTTAACATTTTTTTTTCTAAATTGAGGCTGTTGCTGCAGTATGTGTTTTTACTTACTGTAGATTTTTTATTTGGTGATTTGTGAATATTTGAAGAGATGTAAGAATAAAATCTCTATGGTATATTTAAGTATACTCAACAGCTGCCTTATGGAGCAAACTTAATATTTATCCAAACAGAAACTCCAATGCAAGGTTAGATGTGCACATGGCTCGTGTCTGTATTCAAATACTCATTTACCATGGTTTGTTGATCAAATTTATTCCCCTGATGGTGTGGGTAGATTTATAGCTGTCAATTGAGAACATTTTTTTACTCTCTGGAATGCTTTAGAGTCACACAGGAGAGATTTTTCACAATAAAGATCTGCCAGACCATGAACTCCAGAGAGTCTGAATCAGTCATTCTGGGACAGAGCCCAGACATCTGTGTTATGCTTTGTCAGAATCACGTGGGATGTGTTTGCAGCATGCTGGGCCTGGGCTCTACCCCAGAACACTGATTCAGATCCCCTAAGTGCAAGGCCTGGGAATTTCACAGTGGGATGAAAACACCAAGCATACTTAAGAGGAATGGTCTGTGATAACTGTCACAGAATATCCCAGGACGTGCAGAGCTTGTGAATGAATCTCAGAATTCTGTCTTTCTCTAGTGAGATCACCTGAGATACGATGAAGATGGTAATGACAGTGACAGCATGTGGCCCTGAGCTTTGTATCAGTCGAGAGCTACGAAGGGGACTTTGGTGCTTGTGACCTTCACCTAGTTAACACTGTTCAATGAACACCTGCTCTCATGGTCACTAACTAAATGAACAAACTCTAACACCTAGGAGGCCTTGTAAAGAACAAAGTGCATTGGGTCCTTGTTGGCTATCCTTACAGAAAACAACAGCTGAAATATTTTAACATGTTTGCTGAAGGGTAGATTTGCTAAGGAATATTAAATTTCCCTCTCAGTGAATATAACTGTGTAAGTTAATTCCACTTTCAGAATGCTATTTTCAGTGGCCATAATGGCACGTTTATTGCTGTCAGAGTTGTGTAGTGAATTTGAGTTTCCATTCCCCCATTTATTTTTAGAACCAGATTATGGGAAAAAAATCAGTTGGTAAACTTATTGCAATAAGACTATAGTTCTAGCACCTTCTTTTCTAATTAATATAAACTTGGACAAGCCACTTAAAGATTTGCAAGTCTTGTTTTTTTCTTGTGTGTAAAATGCTATGAATGTGTCAGCTTAGGAAGGGGATATATCCTTGCAGCACTGGCCACCTCGCCAGGCTTGCCCCTGGTTGCCATGGTTTTCTACATCTCCTGGCTGTAGATGCATGGATTTGCTGAATAATGTGTGACAAAGCCTCGGTGGCATTCCTGTATCATTTGTGAGAGATTAAAGACAATTTTGCAGAGTTGTTTGCTGGCCTCGTTGCAGTGCTAAAAACATGTACTTCTCAAGGCATGGATACACATGTATGATTAGGAAGCATTTTCATGAAACATTCATGACTACTTCCTGCATTTCTCTGGAAAACTAAACCCAATCACAGTAGGGGTTTTCACTCAATTGCTTATTAGAATGCTTCCTTCTGCCAAGGTAATAAACAGATATAGCTAATGTTTCTTCTATTTTGCAAAGATATTATTAGACCCACAAATATACTCTGGTCTCTAGAGGAGAAAAAGAGCTCCAAGGTTTTCACTCCTTAAATTACTGAAATAAAGGGAAATGATTACATGGCCATATTTCCACTTGCTGCTTGAGAACCGCACAGACAACAATAACACTGGATGCATTGATGACTACCCTACCTGTCTCTTACTGCTGTCTTCATGGATCCTCTCCCCCTCTAGCACCCTGGGAGGCTGCAGCTTAGACTATAACTGCCAATGTCTTCCCTTGGGCTGCTCTAACAAAATCCCACAGACTGTGCAGCTTAACATTTCTCTCTATGGTTTTGGAGACTGGGAAATAACGTATTTAAGGAGACAGCATCTTTAATGTCTGGTGACTTACATACAGGTGCCATTTTGCTATTATCCTCATTTCTTCGTTCATGAAAAGAGAGAAAGAAGAAAAGAGAGAGAGAGAGAGAGAGAGAGAGAGAGAGAGAGAGAGAGAGAGAGAGAGAGAGAGAGAGAGAGAGCTTCCTCTTTGGATATGGGTATTAATCCCATCACGGAAGCTCCTCTCCCAGGACCTCATTTAAGTTGAACTACCTGCTTAAGGTTCCACCTCCGAATACCATCACCTAAATTTGAGCTTCATCATATCAATTAAGTTTAGTGGCTATATTAGTTATTATTTTCATTGCTGTGACAACATATCTGACAAAAATAACTTGAGGAAGAGTTTATTTTGCCACGAAAGGCATGTTGGTGAGGGCTGTGATGGCCAGGATGTGAGGCTGCTTCTGGTCATGTTGCATCTTCAGTTAGGAAGTAAAGAGAGGTGAATGCTGGTGCTCTACTCCCTCTCTTTTTGACTCAGTTTAAGACTCCAGTCCCTGCAAGGATGCTGCCTGCATTCAGGATTGATCTTCCCTTCTCCCTTAAACTTCTCTGGAAACTCTCAGAGACACAGCCAGAGGTCTGACTCCTAGGTCATTCTAAATCCTGTCACACATTCAGTCTACAGCAGCCAGGATCTCTGTGTCTGCCCTCTGGAATGCAGCCTTGCTTGATTAACAGAAGCAACTGGTAGGAAGGGCTGGAGGAAGTGCGGACAAGGGGCCCTGCTTCTGCCCTCTCTTGACCTACTCTTGGGCATCCTCCACTCTTCACCACCAGCTTTCTCCTTCACTTTCACATCAAGGGGAGGCAGTGGCTGTATCCTGTTCTGTCATAAATCTTGATTCTGTCCCATCCTTTTGCAAATAATCAATTACTAAGTTCTCCATTTCCCATTTAGAGCACAGTGTGCTGGGATCTTGACTGAATTATTGTCTGAAGAGTTGATCACAAAAGTTTTAAGAATTTTTTTGTAAGCTAGGTATATGGTTTAGTGATTACGTTTTTGCCTAGCAAGCCCATGGTCCTGGGTTTGTTCCCCAGCAGTATAAAAAAATAAATTGAATTAACTGCCCCCCTTTTGCAACACTGCTACTTGTTATGGCACTTATGATTATTTATGCTTACTTCTTGCTGACTCAGGGGAAATGAATGCTGAAGTGATTTGGCCAAGAAACCACAAGAGTTCTTGATTTATGAATATATCTTCCTTTATTTTATTATTCTATAAAAACAAATATTATTATTATTTTATTAATAATCATCATTACATAAAAGTGTGACAAGTAAACATTTGAATTTTTAATGACATGGTAAATTTCTAAAATCTTGAAGGAAAGAAATTTGACATTGTATAGTAAAGGCCTTCAGAATATTTAACCTGGTGATTCAGTTCATCAAAAGGAAATTTTCCAATGAAAAATATGCACAAATCATTCCATGATAGTATCATGTACAAGTATTCATAATAATTTAAATATTTAATATATAGCACTATGGAAATTGTTTCATTAATTAAACTACATCAAAATAGTATCCATAAACATTAAATTTATAGCAGTTATATCATAAAAATCACAGTTAAAAATTGTTTAGACAAGTTGAAGAAAAAAAAGAAAGATTGAAAATCACTTGACCATACATGAAAAAGTTTATTTCTAGGTTTTCTATTCTACACATCTACCTTTATGACAGTGTCTTAATTGTTTTTGTAGTATGTTTTGAAATCATTTCCTCTGTACTTTTAAAGAGGAGTTTTGTCTTTTTTCATCTACCTAATATGTTGGTCTTATTTCTGCATCTTTCCGAGTCTCTTTCCTCCTCATGACAACAATTCTTTTGCCTTGCTAGGTGTGGGGTTTTAAAAATATTTTTTAGATAGGGTTATGAAAATCAGTTTTAGTCCTCGTTCATGAATTTTGCATTCAATCTCCTGGTTCTGTGCTGGGCAAACTTTCAGACACAGAGGGATAGAGATAGATTTCTAGGAGGAGGGTGAATCTTATAACTTAGCAGACAGCCAGTGTGACTGTGGGCTTCCAAATAGGATAGAGAGGGTTCAAGGGCACCCAGTGGGCACATAGTGCACTACCCAATTTTGGAAGCATGACCTTGGGTGATATGATGTTAGTTGAGACTCCAGAAGGAACGAAGCACAGTGGAAGTTTATGAGTGAAAGGAGAAGGAAGGACAAGGTGAGATATTTTGGATGCTTAAACCTAGGATATCAGTCAGTACAGGGTGTGAACTCTGGGAACAAAGCATGTGGAAAGGGGATGGTGAAAGGCTGAAGAGAGGTCTGGCCTATTTTTAATATGGTCTAAGCAAGGCCTGGTGTGAAAATCAGGTGCAGTGAGCCAATAGAATCGGTTGCCTTCAAGTACAACTTGATCAAAATATAATCAACTTCATCATGACTCCCATTTATAAAACATGTGCTATGTGGAAGCACTATGTGAAGCATTTACACATATTCTTGTGTGTGTGTGTGTGTGTGTGTGTGTGTGTGTGTGTGTGTGTGCATGAGCACGCTCACCCACACCTGTGTGTATGCATACATATGGAGGTCAGTGGGCAACCTCAAATGTTGTTCCTCTCAAATGCTATCCAACTTTTTTTGAGGCACTCTCTCACTGACCTGGAACTCAGCCAGTTAGGTTAGCTTGGCTCACTAGCAAACTCCAGGAATCTGCCCGTCTCTGCTTCCCTAGTGCTGGAATTATCAGCGTGTGAGCCCCAATGCCTAGCTTTGTTACATGGGTTGGGAGTCGAACTGAGATTCTCATGCTTGCAAGGCAAACGTTTTTACCAATCGAGCCATCTCCCCAGCACATATTCTATCTTTTAATCCCTCAGTAATGCCGGATGGTCAATTTTATAATTCACATTTTATACCTGGGGAAAATTAGGCTCAGAGAAATGAAGGAACTTGTCCAATTCACACGGTTGTTATCAGATTTGTAGATGAGGTTAGAATTGAAAGCTGTCTTCTGATTGTCAAGAGAAGCAGAGGTCCTGTGTTTGCGTCTCAGCTCTGCTGATCACAGTGTGACCTTTCTCCAACCAGCAGCTTCCTAATCCAAATGTTGCAATTTTCATATCATTTACTTTGTATGGGTTACAGAAGAGTTTGGAAACATTTTCAAACAGATCCTTTAACTTTATCAGCACAACCCTGGGCACTGTGACACATCATGCCTGTTCTTTAAACACATTTTATTACTAGAAGTTATCTGAATTGGCGAAATCTCAATAGCTGCGTAAAGTTAGGCGGTGACCATAAAACCTGTTGCCTGCTGCCTCCAGAGGTAGTCATACTCTGAAGCTAAGGAGCCCGAGATCCACTTGCAAAGACAGATTCCAAGACTCTTGGAAAAGCCTCAGCAAGGGCTTGTTCTCTCTCACACATGCCTTCACTCATTGAAAGTCACATTGGAGTGATCATGACAAGTTATGCGAACTATGCGAGAAGTTGATTTGGGGATACATTTAATTTGAATTGAATTCCCATTTATTTCATTTATTTTAAATTTTTTATTGATAGCTTCCATAATTATAGCCCATAAACCATTATGATTTCCTCACCACCCTCCCTCATTTCTCTTCCCCCTCTCAATTAGTCTCTGTTTTGTTTCAGTGTCATCATCTTTTCCTCCCAGTATGTGTAGATATTGTCAGGCACTGTGAAGTCATGAATATCAAGGCCATTTTGTGTCTGGAAGTTTGTGTTGTAAGCAGTCCTATTTTTCCACTGGCTCTTACAGTCTTCCCACCACCTCTTCTGCAATTGACCCCTTTTATTCAATTTTTACTTATTTATTCTATTTATTTTAAACTCCTTTTTATTTTTGGGCTGTATCTTAACCCTGTAAAAGAAGAGGGTTGTCTCTGTCCCCTGCTGCATCCCTGTCCCAGGGTTCATCAAACACACTTCCTTAGCCTTCTCTGGATTCACGCAGGGTGTCATCTGATGCTGTCCCTTGACTTGTAGCACTCATTTGCACCTAGACATGTGGGTTTTTAAACTTTGTTATCCCAGCAGACTGTGATAGCTCCTTCAATATCCACTCCCTTCCCCTTTGAAAAGTCTTCAACCTCACGTTTTCTACTTAGACTTTTAGGAAGCATCTCTTTGTTCAAACTAGCCTTGAAAGCAGGCAGCTTGTCTTTAGCTTTTTATCCATACTCAAGGGTGTCCTGCTCATAGGAGTCTCTCATCAAATCTTGTCAAATGAATAGATGTTTCTTCTAACTTTCAAAGAGAAATTAAATAAGAGGAGATAATTACCTATTATAATATCCAATTATTCTTAATTGAGTGCTCAGCAAAGGTAACTACTGTTAATCTATTGCTGCTTAACAAATTGTTCTATAACTTAAGGACTTACAACATCTATTATCTCATAGTTTGCGTGGGTGGAAATACAGGCATGACTTAGCTGGCTTTTCTTGCTCTGGGTCTCTCCCGGGTCTCTAGTAACCTTGGGGGTCAACTAACCCTGACCCACTCACATGGTTGTGGGAAGAATACAGTTCCTTACAAGCTGCTGGATGGAGGCCTCAGTTCTTCATGAACCATTGGCCTGAGGCTTTCTTTGGTTCCTTGCATGTAGGGCTCTCCACAGAGCATTTATAATATCAACAAAATAATCAAGTAAAAGTGCAGAGAAAAAGCAAGGTGGAAGCCACAGTTTGTTATAGCCCAACCTTGGAAGAGAACTCTGGAAATTTTGCTGTTTTCTATTTATTAGAGCAAGTCACTAGGTCCAGCCCATGCTCGAGAGAAAGGGTGTATGTGTACACCACACATACAGGCAAAGGTCAGAAGACATCAGGTGTTGTTCCTTTCAGTTGCTAGCCTTGTTTTGGGAGACAGGGTCTCTCGCTGGCCTAGAACTCATCAAATAAGCTTGATTTGCTGGCCATCCAGCCATCAGGAATGCAGAAAAGGTTGGAAAAGAGGGAGCTGAAGGTGGGCTTCCCTCATCATGAGTGCCAAGCCCAGGGTTTCAGAATTTACCATAAAGGCAGTGAGGAGTCAAGTATATTTGGATATAGGGATGGTCCAGCTAGAGCTGTGTTTCTAGAAAGTCAATGAGTTAGAGAGAAAACAGACAGGGCTGGGAGACTTTTTCCTCAGAAATTGTAATCATTGTAGTGTGGGGTCAGGGGGAGTAGGGTTAGCAACCCAGGGAAACTAGGGCGCAACACCAGAGATCTTGTAGAGGGAGAGGGGCAGAACATGGCATCTGTAAGTAGTAATGGTTCCAAGTGCTCTCCTGGCTCTTGCCTGAGTGACTGGTGTGTTACAAAGGGATAGAAACAGAAGCAAGAGGACTATGGGAAGACCGGAGTTGGGAAGCAAGTTGATAAATTCTGACAGAACTTGTGTGCCATGCATGTCCTATCCCCAATTAGAAAAGCGGGCTTGTCTTTTATTCCTTTAGTGCCTGCCCCCATGTCTGGAGTAAGTGGCTGATACACTCCACTAGTACTATTGAACTTCCTCCATAGATAGTTTGTGCAGAAATGGGCTTCACGGAAGCAGGTGGGGTGAATCTGACAAAGTGGCCCTGGGCACTTATTTTAGGAGTCACATAGTGTCATAGTCAGCCACACGCAGCTGGGATGAATCTTCAAACCAGGCACAATTTGGGGGAGGAAAGTATTTATTGAAACTACAGATTGAGGGGAAGTTCCATAACAGCCAAAGAAGCTGGCCCTCTTTCACAGGTCCGAGCAGAGAGAAAAACTCATGACCTACACCACACACACAGAACAGGGAACAGGCAGGAGGGGAAAGGAGAGAATTTCTTCCCCTTTATATAGCCTTAGGGTGGGGTCTTGCAACCCTATCCCAGACTTACTAGCTTCCTGAGTCTCTGGAATTTCCTTCCTGCATGGCCCACACAGGAAAGGATGTTTACTTCCAGCTTCTTTGAGCTTCTTTACATCCTGCCCCTAGATGAGAGGCTGCCTTCCTGTAAACATCCTCAGAGACCCATCCAAGATAATCCAGTTGACAACAAAACCTAACCATCACACATAGGAACTGTAAACGAGTATGTGAGTCTTTGTCTTGGAATATCCTCAGCCATATTTGTTTGTGTAATTGGTGTCATGATAGCACCTCTTATCATGATTAAGCTGGTATTTATCATGTAGACCAGCTAGGTATCATTTTTCCTTTTGAAAAGAGGTGGCAACTACAATCTGAGAAGAGCCATCAGGAGCCATAGTGTGGTGGTTTGAGTCAGGTGTCCCCATAAACTCATGTGTTCTGAATGTTTGATCCCCAGCTGGTGGCCATTTGGGGATTGGAGGAGGTGTGTTGTTAGGAGTGGGCTTATGCCAGTTCCCCCTTGTCAGAGTTTGGCACACCCTCTTGCCGTCTACCTGATGTTGGTCAGGAGGTGATGTCCAGCCTCTGCTCATGCCGTGCTTTCCCCTGCCATCATGAAGCTATGCAAGTCTGTAAGCCAAAATAAACCTGTTCCTTCCACAAGATGCTTTTGGTTGGTGTTTTGAGTGCTTTGTGTCAATAGCAAGAATGTGACTGTAACACATAGTGAAGTTGGGTTGGAGGTGCATGCCTGCAATTCTGGCTTTTGCCTTGGAGGCAGAGGGATCACACATTGATAAGCCTGGGTCATACATAGCAAAACCTTATCTTAAATATTCTATGTTCATCTGATAACATGGCTTTAATGGCTTCTTGAATGGATCTCTACTCTTAGCTCCTCGTATTTTCAGCTCTTCTCATGATAGATGGCAGGATTTCTTAGTGATCATAGGAAGCTAAACCAAAAGCGGTTCAAATTCGCATGTGCATACTGTAACCTATTGAGTAAGCAGTGGGCGTCGTCTGGCAAGAGGGGCCGTGAATAGAAGGGGAAAGAGTCTAAGCCTGTGAAAAATTGATCAGTCTGGCAACTTCTGGTCCCAGTCACTGGCTCCTTCCCTCACTGAGCTGTTGACTAAAGTGAACCATGAGGTCCCCAAAACAAGACAGGATTCTGTCAAAGCTCTTGAATGCCCACCCCAGACCTGAGGTGAGATCCTGTTACTGGATTTCCATAGTATAATGTGAAGTTGGGTTGCCAATCTTGGACTCTAAGAATTTTTCATGTCCAAAGCTGGGGAGGTCCAAACAAAATGTTTCTTTGGAAATATTTTAGGAAGAGGTAGTTTACAGGCGTGATTTCACTTGGTCCTCACAATATCTTGGTGTGGTGGCATTATAGCTATGTTGTCCTTGTTCAGGAGACGGAGGTTTACAGAGACTGAGCAATTTAATTTAAACCACCTGGTTAGAATCTCATACAGCAGGAACAAAGGGGAAATAATATTATATCAACATTTCCTTTGAGGGCAATACTTACTTCCTTTTTCCTTTAATTGCTTTATTATTGATAGACAATGCATTTGACAGTTTTTGAAAAGCAGAAAAGTATATGCTAAGCTTTATACTTATCAAAACTAAATCTTTAGAAGGATTGAAATAAAATTTGCTTGTGCTTGTATATCCTCTCCTTTTTAAATATAAATTAAATTTATATTTACCTGTGAGATTATTTTTCTGCCATGTTTTTCCCCATAAAGCTACTCTCCTCTAAGAGAGTAACCACTCCCCCGTTACCTATAGGATCTAATGTGACTATACAATCTGAAGGTTTTCAGTGGTTTCTTTTTCCTCTTCACAGCGCTCTTTGGAATAGTAGAGATGGTTGCTGCAGGCTGAGTGCCCCAGCTCCAGCCAGTGGTCTATCACGTCACTATTGGTGCCGCAGTGGGTATCACAGCCCCCACAGAACCAGCCATACGCACCATGACACCCTCACTCTCTTGATACAGAATCCGGTTGAACCAGGCCTCTCTTTCCTGCTACTTCAGATGATCTGGCGTTGAGGGGTCTGGCTGTAGACTCCTGAGTGCTTCAGAGGTTCTGGGGGAGCTGTCTTCTTTGCACATTTGGCCTGCCCTCTTGGTCACAGCAAGTTTTAGACCTGCTTTTCGTGGATTTGCATAAGTCTTAGCTTGTATTCTGTCACTGGGAGAAGAATGGCTTTCCTTAATGGTAGCAAAACGACCTTATTTCCCATTAATAAAGTACGACAGAAGCATACCTGTGGAGCATCTTTTCCATGAGAGCCGCTTCAGCTTGGCACTCTATCCCTCCATCCTCTCTCGTTTTCTCACTCTGCTCCTGCCACAGCACAGTTGTTTTCTTCACAGCATCCCCAGTTGCCTGATTATCGTCTCCTTTGCTGGAAACCCTGACTACATCTCAATATCTGGTCTCATTTTCACTTTATGACATCTGCTCTTTGGTTTCCTGTTCCCAGTGCCTCTAACAGCTTTGCCTGTATAGCTCACTGGGTGCTTGCATATCAAAGGCTCTGTGTGTATATGCCCTCCTGCCTCAACAAAACCTCACTTGCTCCAGAGCAGAGTCCGTGTATTCATTTGTTTTATTTCCACTGTAGAACCTGACAAGTAGGTGCATCATAGGTGGTCAGAAATCTGAGAGCATTAAAGGCTTATTCTCGATGGTCTGCTCTCAGTGTGAGAGATGAAGAGGACAGTGTGTAAATGCAACCACTTATAACAGCACTATGAGGTGTCCCATGGGTGAGCATCGGCTCAGGGAAATCAGAGTTATTGGTGTTGCATAATATTGTTCCATTTTCAAGCTGTTCCGGTGGAGCTCACCCTGTTTCCCAAGACAGGGACACAAGTTCACCGTGTCGATCAGTGCACTGCTTCCAGAAGACCAGTCCAACTACTTCTGGGTTCTCTGGGTGACCGATCGTGTGTAGAGGAGGCCTTCAGCACCAAGACCAGGAATGGTTCTGGGAAATATTTTGTGACACAACACATGTTTTGATGCAAATTAATAAGAACTTCTCAAGGAACCAGACTGCTTACATGGGATTTGAAAGCAAACCAATACCCAAGGATTTGGGGGAAATGTGTAAGAATGATAGCATCCCTTGTGCTGGAGAATGACAATCTTTCAATTTTTTTACATTTAAGTATGTCACTGTCAGCATTTTGGATCTCATCTGAATTTTCCTATTGTGTTGAATTTGCAGATATTATTATTTTGAATTTCTTCTTTCAGTAAATATGGAAACTCCTTACAAAACAGGCTAGGCTCATAGTCTTTTCTAATATGATTATGTCATTCCTAGGTACACATTACCATCATGTGGGGAGATTTCAAAAGCCCTCATCTTCTTCCCAGACTAAAGAAATTGAAATCTCTGGCATTGTATCTGGAGTATTGTTGGCTCCTAGACATTTTTAAAAACACTCTCAAGATTCAGATGTATATCTAAAGTTGAAATCCACTAACTGATACGGAAAGTTCTCTGGGGTTTCATCTGGAACTTGTTGGAAAGGACCAGCTAGTTGGTGAGAGGCTGCATTATTTTTGTCCCACTTGGTAATTGCTTCTCTATTTCCTTTGTGCAGAAATGATACAAGAAGCTGCTTGAGAGAAGAGCTAATTAGTGGGGTTTGGGATTCATCTCAGAGCCTGACCAAAACAAATGCAGATGCAGGTTATCAGTTGAAAGCCTCCGAATGTCTTCAGCTGAGAAATTGTTCATGCATTAAAAAAGACAGTATACCCAAGTGCCTATTAAACATGCTGTTTATTTGCCTTTCTTTTTTTTTCAAAAGAGAGACTGCTTTATAACTGTCGATCAAGCAATACAATTAGAAAAGGTACTGCTGTCTATTGAGTCTCACTTGGGGATTTCATATTAACTCCTAACTTTTCACTCCATGACTTCCAGTGGACAGATGGTCCGTACCATTGCAGAATCCCAGGTTCTCTAACTGCCCATTGTTATGGACATATGGAGCAGATTTGATGAGGAGAGAAAACAACTCCCTAAAGAGAGAAATCAGTAATTGCTTTCTTGTTACTGAACACACTCTAAAACTTGTAAAACTATAGTTTACTATTTTGCAAATGGTTCAGTTTTAAGAAGCTATTATACATGGTGAGGGAGAATGCCAAAACCCTTGGGTAGCAGCTGCCAGATAGCCTTTGAAAGAATATGTCCATTATTAGGGCAAATTCAACTTTTCTGTTTGGTATTTGTACTAGTTTTTAGTACCTGTGATGTTAATAATCTTTATTTTCAACTTGATTGGATTTAAAATCTCCTCAGAGACACACAGCTGGGCATATCTGTGTTCCACTGAGGTGTTTTAACTGAGGAAGCAGACCCACCCTGAGTGCGGGTGGATCATCCCATGGGCTGGGGCCCAAGACTAAATAAAAAAGAGAAGGAGAAGAAGGCCAGCTGAGGACCACTGTTCACCTCCCTTGCTTTGTAGTCCTCCTGCATGTGAGCAAGCTCCCATTACCGTCACTCTAGACCTCTCTTGTCACCACGCTTTCCCTGCTCAATGGGCCAGAATCAGTCCCTCCAACCTTAAACTGCTTCTTATTTGATCATAGCAACATTTATCTATTTACCGTCAATATTTACTCTTCTTCCTAGATTCTCCTTTCGAATGTAGGTAAGAAATTATTTTGCAGACATCCCTAAGCCTTGAACATTTTAAAAATTATCCTCTTTGCATATGTTACATACATAAGACACCCTAAACACTCTACCAATAATATTCCAATAATGAACTCAGTAAGAAGTTAAGAAAAGAAACGTACTTGTTATAGCCTCAAAACATACTTAAAACTTAAGAGCCAAAGGATGGAGAGGAGTGCTTTGGAATGCTGTTTCTAAGACACAAAGTGGTTGTATTTATGACCTCATGGCAGCTGTCCTTTTCTGCATAAGATTTCTATGGTATTGAACCCGTGAGCAGGTTCTTGTGGATGATGGAGGAGGGAAAAAAGATCCCAATATAGAAGAGAGCAGAGTATGAAAGAAGTGGGAATTCAGCAGGGGGAACTAATGATAGTGCTTGGAGGGGGCTATGCAGAATTTTGAATAAATTTTTAAATTTTATTTAACAAATTAAAAGAAATATGCCTAAAAATAAACAACTACACAAGTAAAAGATCTCTGCAATGAAAACTTTAAAACGTTAAAGAAATTGGAGAATACAAAAATGAAGATATCCCACACACATGGACTGGCAGAATTGATGCTGTGAAAGTGGTTATATTTTATATATTCAATGCAAAAGTATTTTATAGATTCAGTGCAATACCCATCAAAATTCCAATGGTACTCTTTTCAGAAATAGAAAAAAAAACAGGGGCAAACAATGAGACCATGAATGTGAGCAAAATTATATATATATATATATATATATATATATATATATATATATATATATATATGAAAATGTTATCATGAAACCTACCATTTTTAGAGCACACACTAAAATAATTAAATAGGAAAATTAATTAATTAGAAAATAATTTTGTTAAATGGAGCACTTTTTTCCTTAGAGAATTCAAAATTCTCCTGAAACATCTGCTCCCATGATCTCCTTGTCAGTAATGCCAATTCCACCCTCCCCAGACACAAGACTTTGGGATATTCCCCACCCCAAACTACCCATCCATGTGTGCTGATTAATTCTACCAGCAAAATAGACCCTGAGCCTTTCTCTCTGCACTTCCTCACCCTGCTCAAGTCTCTTTTCCCTCTTCTGAAATTATTGCTGTTCCCTGCTGACATCTTCCTCCTTCTATTCTTGACCCTTAGTCAACTTCTAGCACCTCAGAAATCTCAATGTTTCTTGCAAATGTCAAGATAATATCACCTTTAAGCCCCAATTCTTCCAGAAGAAGCTTTTTGCCCTACTCAGTGTAAAATCCATCACCCTCACAGCAGCTTCCACAGCCCTGAAGAGTTGCACACTTTGTGACAGCATCCTTTGCTGCTTTCTTCCTTGCTTGATGGGCTTCAGCTACATTTACCTCAGTCTCTTTCTAGAACAAGCCAGACTCATTCCCAGCCTAGCCCCTTAGCAGCAGGTGTTTTCTCTGCTGGGGCACGGGGGAGGGAGGACTCTTCTGACAGGCATCTCCATGCCTGGCTTCCTTGCCTCTTTCAGGTCTAACAATATTGCCTCTATCTATCTATCTATCTATCTATCTATCTATCTATCTATCTATCATCTATCTAATCTATGTATCTATCTATCACTTATCTATCTAATATATCACCAATTTGTCATCTCTTCCTCACATACACATATCTATCTACCTCTTTCAACCATCTGCTATTTATTGTCCTTCAATGAGTCCAAGCTTGGGAAGGAAGAGACTCTGTTGCTGCTGTGTGACAGGGTCTTGAATGTCCCAGACACTGTACATGCTTCATAAGCACTTGTTAATTGAAGTCTGAGTGAAAGAAGATGTGTGCTAACCTGTAATTTTAGTGACTCAAACTCCTGACCCACTTACCAAACTTCTGTGATACCTGAATCCAGAAGTCTGAATTCAAATGATAATTATTTCAGTTATCTTCTTGTTGCTGGGACAAAACACACAACCAGAAGTAGCTTGTGGAAGGAAAGGATTTATTTTAGGCTTACAGTTTTGAAGGAAAGTTTTATCATGGCGAGGAAGATGGATCACATTTTTTTTTCACATCAGCTGGGAGGTAACAGCAAGAGTGAGCTCTTAGTAGAGCTGGGCTAATGAACTTCAGGGCCCACCCCCAGTGACACACCTCCTCCAGCAAGGCTCACCTTCCAAAGCCTCCATGACCTGGGGACTGAGTACAAGGCTTAATCATAAACACATGAGACTATGGGGATATTTCATGTTCAAACCACCTCAGTAATATTATGCTAATTAACTGATCACAGGTCTTTTAAGGGAAATTATCTATTCCAATAAGCTGGTGAAAATATCCTAAAATCATCAACATTATCCTTTAAGTTTTCTTGAATCATCAACGGCAGTTAAAATATTGTTCTTTTTTTTCTTGGTTCTGAATATAAAATAGGTGGAAATTCCACATGGAGAAATTGTCTATAGGTATAGAGAAAAATTTCAAAAATATAAGAAAACAAAAATAGTATGTGTTGTATTTAGGACATTATTCATCTGAATGGTGAAATTATAATTTCTATGCATAAACATGGACCTATTAAGAGCAGGATAGATGTAGTAGATGTAGGCAGATTTCAAGTTGCCCAGAATGTCAAGACCATTAAAATAATGGCTCCAGAGTCATTAGTCCATTCATTCTTTCACTAGAAATTATGAATTGAGCACCATCCAGGTACTAGGCAGTGTCAGGCACAGACACAGGGTGTGTGTGTGTGTGTGTGTGTGTGTGTGTGTGTGTGTGTGTGTGTGTGTGTGTGTGTTGGGAGTGGGGTAGCAATAAACAAACAGCAGGCCCATAAGGTCTTTGCATTATTTGAATTCACGCTGCTCCCCTGGAGCATGAGCCAAATGTGCTATACAATAATACTCATCCTGAATTCATGGGATTTATTCAGTGGAGAGAAACACAGACAATGACAAGTAAACCCTAAGTGAACTGATTACAGATTGCACTTAGAGCCACGAGATGGGTGAGGGTTGGGGGGGGGGGCTGGTACATGAATCCTGAGGCTGTAGAGTGAAGCTGAGGTAGCTACCAAGGAAGGGTATTCCAGAAGAGGATTGCAAGGGGGTGGAGGAAGGAGAGGGGCCATGGTGATTTAAGGACAGAGCTGAATAAGATGTCATTGGAAGGCAATTGGGACAAAGTCACACAGAGCCTGGGGCTGAGGTAAGGAGTATGGGTGGTGTTGAAAGTGCTGAGGGGCTGGGCGTGGTCTACACAAGGCACATTATGAGTGGATTCTACTTTAAGGTCTTTCCGGCCACCAAATAGCCACAAGCAGGAACCTGGAGACCCCAAAAGCAATCTCCATGCTTGGCAGATGTCAGTGTATGGATGTGTGATGCTTGGAAACACTTTGGGGGTGATGTTGTGGATATAGAAGAGTCTAGGCCCTGGACAAAGCAGCTATCACTCCCTAGACTTTGGAGATCCAACAAGGGAGGAGACAGCTGCAGGTCTCTTGGAGAAAAATCCACCTGGAAGTAGAGGAAAACTGAAGGTATTGTTTTCATCCTAAGAATTTGAAGGCAGGTTTTGCAGTAAGAGATAACCAGAGTCTCAAGAGACCATTTGAATGTTCAGGTCATATGCCCTTAGAACAATGAGATTATTTCAATGTTGGTATTGAATTACCTATTTTTATCTGGAGCTAGTAACATTGCTGATTTCTTAAGCAATAGGGAGAGAGAGAAAGAGAGAGGATGGAGAGAGAGACAGGGAGAGAGGGAGAGAGAGAAGGGTGAAGATGAAAAGAGGGAGGGAAGGAAGAAGACTTATTTAAGAAATTGTTAAATGGCTAATACCAAATTTTTGAAATGAATGTAGAGAATAGCCTAGTTTGCATAGCCTTCTTCCCATAAGTCTGCTGTTGTCTGCTAACCTCTTATATCTGCAGTGTAATCACTGCTGTTCACAATGCTGACCTTGATTTTCTTTCTGTTCTTTGATTTAGAATCTTATTTTAGTGTTAAGTGTTGCATAGGTGATACTGCAGAACAATGATGTAATGGTGGAAAGATACCAGGAGACACAGGGTGAAGAATTTAAAGCAAAAGACAGAGAAAGTTACCTCTGGGCAGGTAACTGTACAAATCGGACATGTGACAAAAAGTCCAAGACAAAAGTAGAGGCTTACAGGTCCCCAAAGTTTCCCACAGGGCTTTCAGCTATCGGAGATGCATCAGCACAGCCCAAGGAGGTTGCTGGACACTGACGAGGGTGGTGTGCCTCTGTTTGTACACTCTAGGACAAAGCTTCAACTCAGGCAAGGGAAGTCAGGAGGCTGAAACAAAATTTAAGGATACTGTCAGAGGGTATGCGAGTGCAAGGCTGGTGCCTCCTTAAATCTCACACAGTAGGTGCCTCACTTACGTCACCCTGTCCTGACCCTATTCCCAGCTTTTCCTGTGTTGGCTATCCTGTATCCTGGCTCTTCATCAAATCCAGGGAATTGATGCAAAAGTGATAACCTTAGCACATAGTGAAATGGGGTTCATTTTCACAGGTACCCCTAGATAGCTTAGACTTAGATGCTTAGAGCCACATCTTGGCTTGCTGGGAGGTACTTTCTGCAATTTAATTTATCTAATATTGAAGTTTCCCAGAAGCTGCACTTCAATTAGATAACCAATGGCTTTAGCAATGATAGAAAGCAAAGCATTGGCTGTACTTGCAAGATTTGTCCACAGATAGCCTTCATCTGGAGACCATGCATCTCAGTTCTTTTCTCATTGCTGGAACAAAATATCCAATCAGAAGCAGGAGCATAAGAAAGGAAAGGCTTACAGTTTAGAGTGTGATGGTTAAGTTTTGCTGTCAACTTGACCTTTTTAGTAATCTTGGGTGGGTCTCTGAGGTTGTTCACAGGAAGGCAGCCCTCTCAGGAGGTGGAAGGATGTAAGGAAACTCAGGAAAACTAGGAACAAACTTCCCTTCCTGGAAGGAAATTCCAGAAACTCAGGGAGTCAAGAAGACTGGAAGATTTGCAAGAACCCACCAGAAGGCTATATAAAGGGGGAGAAAAATCTCTTTCCCCTCCTGCCTGTATTGTTGGTGTGTGTGTGGTGTTGGTGATGGGTTTTTCTCTCTCTGCTTGGACCTGTGAAAGAGGGCTAGCCTCTTTCACCATTATGGAACTTCCCCTGGATCTGTAGCTTCAATAAATCCTTTCCTCCCATGAATTGTGCCTGGTTTGGAGGTTCATCCCAGCACATGTAGCTATGACAGAGAGGAAGCCTATCATGGTGAGGAAGGCATGGCAGGAACAGGAAGCCTGATGTCACATCCTCATACCAGCAGGGAGGAAGTAGAGAGACAAAACTAAGTGGGGCTGAACTATAAAACCTCAAGGACTCCCTCCAATGACACACTTCCTCCAGCAGGACTCCACCTCATAAAAAGTCCAAATCTTTCCAAATACGTCCACCAACTAGGGATTAAGTATTTGAACGCAAGAGTCTATTGGAGACATTTTACTTTCAAACCTCCACACCAAGATACAGGGACCAACAAGTGACAAGCTAGAACAAGGGTAGGAATAACTGGTCATGAATAACTGAAGTCTTGAAACTATGAAAGGAGAAGTCCTTTACTATAGAATGAATGGGCAACCTACCAGAGACTATGGGGTCTTGTGAACCCTCCCCACATTTATGTATAAATGTATATATTTCATCATAAATCTGATGAAATTCTCACATTTTTTGACCCTGCTCAGTGGCGTGCAGGAAACTACAGCTGCTGTGATGCAAGCAATCCTAATTTAATTCCGTGAGTCCACCCCCTACCCAAAGAAACAAGCATGAAAGTAATATGGGAATTAATGGGGAAGAAGATGGATTTTAATGGAAAGAGATGGGTAAAAGAGAGTAATGGTAGAGAATAAGATCAAAAAGTATTATATACATGTCTAAAAGTGTCAAAAGATAAAAATAACAAGTAAATAATATGAAATGTGAGAATATAAATAAGTGAAATAGACTAATAAGTAATATAGTAAACCAAGCTGAAACATTTAGATCATAAAAGAATAAGATATTTTATAAGCTTTATGGGACAGCAGGCTTTTTCTTTCTAGCGCACTTCCAAGGTCTTAGGTATATGATTAAAAAGCTCAGCTCGTCCTCGGCTCCACATTTGCGTGCCTGCCAAGTTTTCTTGTTCCTTTAATCAATTTAAATTTGTGAAATTGTTGGTCCTTATAGAAGGTAGTGACTTGTCATGAGATCTGATGCTAAAAGTATACACTTGGGGGACTTTCTTATTTCATATTCTAAAACTGTTTTATATGTTACCAAAAGGATGTTCTATCTCTTCTCTATCCATACTCACATGGCAAATACTTTCATTTCAAAAGAGAAAAAAATGAAATAATTTCAGCAGCTGAGTTACAGACTCTGGGGAGAAAAATGAATTGATGTTTAGAGGAAACATAAACTTCTGAGATATCCATAGCTGTTGAGTCGCCTCTGCTCATTGGTGAGAAATGTGTCTGGCATTGACTTTAAGTAGTCTGTCATCCCTATGGCTCACACTCGATGCTATGAAACAGTCTCTTACAGAAAGCATGTCCTTGTCTTCTTGCTTTCCCAACCTCACACTTGCTCCTCAATGTCTGCCTTAATAACTCTTTCCAGCCTCTCCTTGATTCTCTTCACCTACTGGAACACAGTGGCGTGGATGATTAAAAGATATAAGCACATTCTGAGAGATGCTCGTATTTGGGTAAAGACTGTTAGAACTTTTCTTTTATGATTTCTCTTGCCCTCCCTCCCTTTCTCCCTCCCTTCCTGTGTGTGTATATGTATGTGCTTACAGAAATTCTTTCCCAGAAAAAGGTCATGCACAAAATATTTCTAAATGTATCAAGTTTTATTATTCATATATATATACATATATGTGTGTGCATGTGTGCTTGTGTGTGTGTGATTTAATACCTATAATTAACTTTTCAATATTTGTAATTAACATTTTAATTCTATGCGATATTTATAGGAATCAAAATGTATTCTCTCATAATTATTTTTCCAGGATATTTATTGAATTATTCATTTTTTAAGTCTCCAGTTCCATGCAATTCCACCCCTCCCATGTACAGTGTCTTTATACAGGACTAGGACCATCTGTAAATCCTCCATTCCGTTAGATAGTGTCTTCATACCTTTGTCAATTCTCCCCAGTCTGAATTCCTATAGATTTATATGAAGCCTGGATATTTAGTAGGCTTAGTTTTTCTGTCTTTAAAAGAAAATGCTATTCTTGGCCTCTTCCTCTTGAATATAAATTACAGAATAAGCTTATTAAATTTCAAAAACAATCTTGTTGAAATTTCCCATTGAATTACATTTGATTCATAGACTAATTATAGCATTCTCTCCATCCTCAAGCACTGCATATGTCTTTGTTTATTCATGTATTTTAATTTTCTTATAATGCTTAATAATTTTCTCAATATAAAACATCTTATTACTTCATTATGGTGAGATTTTCCTAAATTTTTATTTTAAAATACAATGTTATAAATGTAAATGGATCATTTGTTTTAGAATGTGGATCCTGTAGTTCACAACTTGGCCAATCTTCCCAATTCTAGTACAGGCTTTCTTGCATTTTTATTTACTGACACTGTGGATAATCAAAAGTACTTTTATCTCTTTTCTTCCAATTCTTATTCCTCTCAAAAATTTTCTCAGTTTAATGTATCGGCTAGGATGTCTGCAGGGTATTAATTAGCTATCTTAATAGCAGGAATTGTCAACTTAAAACTAAATTTAAAGAGAATGTTTCTAAAGCCTTATTATTAAATGTGATGCTCGCCATGGGATTTTGGTAAAAGTCTTTTTCTCAGGCTATCAGCAGAATTGCTACAATCCTGTGACAAGTGTAAAACAGCAGGGTTATTGGAGCAAGCCACAGTCCTCTGCTGCAATTGGTCCCAAGGATGTAATTGAGATTCAGCATCCCGCTTTTCTACAACCCATCCCAAAGTTCACTCGTGTTAGATGGTGTCTAAGCAGGTCTAAGTTGCTCCTTTGGTCAGTAACCCACATCAGCTTCCCTCAGATGTCTGAGCCTTTAGTTTTATTCTGCTGGACATTTTCCTATTCAATGTAACTGTCAGGCACAGAGGTGTAGGTGATCCCCTACCATCCCTGTGAATTCCTTGGTGGCCAGACACCACCCCCTTCCTGCCCCTATTGTATGGCATCATTCCCAAGTCTGGACTGTCACCCAGGTTTAGCTCCCACTTTATCTTGGTCCTTTCTTTGCCAGGCGACAGAGCCTAGTCTTACTTCCATGGGTTGGTTTCAGACCCATGCAGTCTAGTAACTGAGATGGAGCCTCTGTTTCTCCAGCCTTGTTGCCGAAGAGGACGGTAGCTTTCCATTGCTGTGAAAGTCAGCTTAGGAGGAGGCATGGTTTGTCTCACTGTCTCTGAGGTTTTAGTATACAGTCACTGGGCCCTGTTGCTTTGGCCTAGTGTGAAGCAGAATATCATGGCAGGAGCATGAGGTAGAGAAGATATGTCCATCCTTGGTGACGAAGCAAAAAGAGTGAGAAAAAGGGGTCAGGGTTCCAATCTCCCTTTAGGTTCATGCCTTCAATTACCTAGCACCGTTCCTCCATTAGGCCCAGGTCCTAAAGAGCCCACCTTTTACTATAGCACCATAGGATAGAAACCACACCTTCAGCACATGGCCTTTGAGGAACACTTGCAATCTAAGCCATAACTGAAGTTATTTCCACTTTGTCAGAGATGAGAAAATGTCATTCTCAAATCCCACCGACCCACTATAATGTTGATGCTGAGGACAGGAGCCTAGGTCCATATGGGTTTTTTTCTGTTGTCAATTTCAACCTACAGAGAACAGCCACTATGTGCTTCTTCATGAGTCTGGTGTGCATCTCAACAGTGTTTTCCTTGTCTTAATACATGAAAGTCCTTAGACACTTCTGAGGAATACAGTCAGATGGTGAGACTTTTAGCCTTACTGAAATCAATTCTAAAATTCTTACCTATGGAGCCTTCAGACTCCCTCTTCAGTCCTCCCTGGTAAGACGTTGACAATCTCTGCCTCATTTACTGTAGCCTACTGTCAGTTGGTCTTTAAGGCATGTTTTTCAACCACATTTTTGGGATTAGTCTTAAATGATCTTTCCAGACCAATATTCATGTCCCAGCACCTCAACAGATTAGCTGTATTTTCTGTCTTTGAGTCTAACACTCTCACGATCTGTTGTGATAAGCACTCTCTGCTGTCTGGATTCCTGCCAGCACACATTAGCGACTCTCCAGTCCTGAGTTTGTATCCTCATTCTGCCAGAGGAGGGACTTTTTCCTTCTCCAAGCTGTGGTACAGTTTGTTATGGGTGCAGTACAATGAGACCGACAATCTTCACAAGGCATCTGTCTCAGTTGAAGTCCTTCCAGGGTCTCCTGCTGAGAGGAGACTGTTCCCTAGCAGGAAGACCACTGTGACTTGTCACAGTATTTTAAACTGGAAAGATGCTGGGTATTCAAGAATCTCAGGTCTTTCCATGTGTAGGTCTCAGAGGCCCATTCTTCTTCTATTATGGCATTGGCTCAGACAAGAGCGCCCCAGAGATTTCTGGAGCTCTGCTTTTAAAATCATAAATCCTGAACTTAGTTTTTGATATAATCTGTTCCGATGTCACAGCAAATTAAAGCCAGCCAACTCCATGATGCTGATAATTCTCACTCTCCCATTGTGATCAAGTGTAGAAACCAATGATTCATCTTCTGCATGTACCCCACTGCCACCCACCACTG
Organism: Zapus hudsonius; assembly: GCA_004024765.1. Classification (NCBI taxonomy): domain Eukaryota; kingdom Metazoa; phylum Chordata; class Mammalia; order Rodentia; family Dipodidae; genus Zapus; species Zapus hudsonius. The sequence goes on from PVHP010005738.1 coordinate 26,775, forward strand.
CTGAGGCTGGGGATGGTGGTCCCTGATGCATCCCTAACTCTGCAACTCCATTTCTGTGTACCAACACTCACTCTCCTAGCTAGGGTTTTCCCAGAAAATTAAGCCTTGAATATAGGGTTGCAATTAGGCATTGGAGGTTGAGAAGTGATTCCATGGAACTGGGGGTGAAGTTTATTGTAACTCATTATGGACAATAAAAAAAAAACCCAAAGACACTGATGAGGAGAAGATGGCAAATGAAGGGGTTTTTTTGTCAACTTGTTATGGTCATGAACAGTTGGAGCCCAATAATGCCTGTAGAATATAACTCAAATTGTGCACTCAGTGGATATGAAGGAGAAGCATTTATCTGCAAATTCCCACAGCTCCATTGGCCAAAGATGGCTGACTCGGTATCCATATAATCCTGAAAGTGAGTGATTCTTTACGTTTTGTGCTCTAGGCAATGTAGTTACCTCATCTTTATGCCAGCCATATACCTTCCTGTCTATGAATATATGAGGCTCAATGTAATGCAGATTCTACTGTATTTTTATTAATACATCAATAAATTCAGTATACGAAATTAGCACCTTTAAATATTAAAATGTATAATATGCTCTCTGGATCTGAGGCAATAAATAAAATCTTTGTTTAGGAGATGGGATGACAGCCCTTCCAATCCGAGAGGCCCTTGTACGAGGGCTTCTGAATTCTGAAAATGAGCAGTACAGGGTGATCTATACTCTGCAGCCTGGGAAGCCTGAAAGAGGTGAGGAGGATGTTGAGCTGGTGTCTGGGTTTTGGTACCTGGTTCAATTTTGTTCTAGAACTATCTGCACAATTCCCTCTTTTGCTGTGTGGCCATTTGACTTTATTTAATGAAAAGTAAAACAAAGACATTACCAGATGCTCTGAAAATGGGATTGTGCATGCGTGGGGCCCAATAGCTATTGAGAGCGATGTACCGCCAATGTTGTAATTCTCCCAGGATTTCAAGTGCAACGGCGGGCACATCCTCTCCATGTCTGGAAAGAGTGAGAGCACCAGGTAGAAATTGTGGACCTGAACATGGCATTTATACTTCTGCCTTCTGCTGGGTTTTCATTACTTCTTTATTGATGTTTTATTTTATTTTATTTATTTTTTGCCTCTAGTGGAATCCTGCACACCTCTTTCCCCTTTCCCAAGTTTTCCTTGACTACATGTTAACTTTTCACCATAGTCTTTCTTGTCCACTTGTTAACAGCTACCCCCCTTTCTAGAATTTTCCTTTACTTGTGCTGTGCGCTGATGAGGAGGTATGTATGGAAAGTTATTGCTGGCAATAATGGTAACATTCTTTGGAGTCAAGCATCCTGGCAGATGTGGAATCTTGGGAGAGTTTTTGGAGGAGGGAAGGAGGGAACGTGAGTGAGGAGGAGTGAATGCTGGGGAACATCCACACTGTTTAACAAACGATGCTGTTTAGAAACTGCCTGGACCAAGCTGACCAGGTAACCATCAAAGGTATAAATTAGCCTGAGAATTACAGGGTTGAATTTTAAATTTTTTTAATTGGGTGTCTTAAGGGTTTAGAGATTTCCCGGTCCCTGAAGTCAGGTAAAATACCCACTTATTAGGGAAATACAATTTAAAAAATTTAGTCTGTGTATGAGTTATATGTCAATTGCCAATATCAACAGCAAGACAATCAGAATCTATTAATGCCTTGTGGCAAAATGTACACTGCTCTCATAAAAAAAGTTGAAAATACAAATAGTGAAGTGTTAAAATTCTTAAAAATACTTAATTGACCTTATTAAATTCAGTTATCAGAAGGAGTTGGGCTGTGGATTGGTGAAGTGAATTTTGGTTGCATCGTAAGTGGTCACTGAGATATCTGCATCTGTGATTTCAGTATTATTCTAAGTAAGAAGTTGGCAAACTTCTGTAGAGTGCCAGATAATAAATATTTTTGGCTTTTCAGGCCATTTTGTCTCTTGCAACTTATCAACCCTGCAGTGATAGTGCCACAAAAGCCGTCGTAGACAATATATAGACAAATGAGTGTGACTGAGGTCAGCAAAATTTCATTTGTGAAAACAGGAGGCTGGCTGGACTGGATCCCAAGCTATAGTGTACTGACCCTGTTCTAAACTGTACTTAGATGTTGGGATCAGCCATGGAACTCCTGACTTTCTTTTTCATCTCTTCTCTTCTCTGTTCTCATTGCCTTTTCTCTTTTCTTCCCTCCCTCTCTCTCTTCCACCTCCTTGCCTATCTCAAGACTCTGCTTTAGTATTAAGAGTCTTGCATAGAGTCAGCACACAGGAAATTATAGTGTACAGAGTTTAGTCTAGGTAATGAGTTTTGCTATCATAAGCTCTCCCACTCTTATTTAAGCTTAGAGGAGAGAAACACGTGTATGTCCTTGCTTCTGCAAGTGAAAACTCTGAAGTTGAAGGTCCATGAGCTTCTTGGCTTACAATGAGAAAACATCTGAAATTGAAAAATAATTTAATACATTTAACTTACCTGACCTCATTGTTTAGCCTAGTGTAACAGGAACATACTAAAAACTTTTAATTTATTGATTTATTTGCAAGGAGAGAGAGAGAAGGAGAGAGAGAGAAAGAAAGAGAGAGAGAGAGAGAGAGAGAGAGAGAGAGAGAGAGAGAGAGAGAGAATGGGTATGCCAGGACCTCTAGCCACTGCAAATGAACACCAGATGCGTGTGCCGCTTTGTGTATATAGCTCTACGTGGGTACTGGGGAATCAAACCTGGGTCATTAGACATTGATGGCAAGAAGCACCTTAGCCTCTGAGACATCTCTCCATCCCAGGTATGGTATTTTTAAATTAAATCAAATTAATTAATTTATTTGAAAGCAGAGAGAGATAGAGGACAGACAGAGAGAGAATGGGTGCACCAGGGCCTCTAGCCACTGTAAATGAACTCTGGATGCATGTGCCACCCTGTGCATATGGCTTTACATGGGTACTGGGGAATAGAACTTGGGTTGTCAGGCTCTTCAGACAAGCACCTTAACCTCTGAGCTATCTCTCCAGCCCCAGGTTTGGTATTTTTAATAGTGTTATGGAAAGAGCAAAGTACATATTTATCCAAAATGTTGGACCTGGAGACCCTGTTCCTGCCTCAAGTTGCTGTCAAAAGGCGAGCCTTGCGTTGGGGGTTTCTTTGGTGTGGGACATGTGTATGTATACTACACCTATTACACTGCTTTTCCTACTGACAAGGAGGTCATTCCACACACGTGTCCACAGACAGTCCAGAGGCTAGGAGTTCTAAAATTATCTAACCCAAAGCCTATCTTATAGTAAAGCATTGACTATCTCATGTAATTTATTAAAGATTATACTGAGAGTGAAAAATAGAGTGATTGGTATGGATATACTTTCATACTATCATATAGTCAAAACATTAGTGGATGAACCATTGTAAGGCAGGGACTATCTATAATTGCCTTAAAGGCTAGACAGAAAATCCTTGTTAAATATATTTAATTGACTATACTACACATTTATCAATGACTCTCTATGTGAGTAAAAGCCTCTGACAACTTCTGGGAGCTCTCAATATACAACAGACGCATTATCTGCTTTTTGGGAATTTATAGTTTTGAACCAGCAAGATGAACATGAAGCTTGGCAGATAGTCCCAGCTGCATCTGGAGTTGGTTTGCAGTGGCTAGAAGGTCTCTCTCTCTTTTCTCTCTGTGTCTTTATCTTTCTGTTTATAGATAAATAAATAAATTAAATAAGTAAAGTATTAAAAAACTGTGGAGTGGTGCTTCTCTAAGTACTTCCCAGTGATTAATTCATTGCCCAGGACTGCTGTGAGGATAACATTAATTAATCAATGTGAAGTACTTAGAATAGCACCACTACACAGATGCGGTTTGCTGTCATTGTTATTAGTCCTTCCGCCCTTAGAGAGGAAAGCAGGACCTGTGGTCCCAGGACCTCCAGGGCCATATCATAGAATCACATTGTGCCACCGGATCATAAGGTACATCTGTCACTTTCTGTAATCGCGGAGGCATGAGGAAAGTCAAGAGGTGCTTTTATGTGAATTCCCTTTGTAAAGACTGAGATGCTTCTAGACTTGTGTTCCTCTTACAGCTGTTGCTGCTGTGGTTAACAAACTTACCCGAAGTCATACACTTAGAAAATGGCAAAACTTTGATCCAAACCCAAATTCAATAGGCTCCAGAACACCTGATCACTGGGTGAAATGCCACAATGTCCCCCAGTGATATGAAACAAGTCCCTTTCTCCATACCTTGTCTCATTTTGTCATATGTTCTCAAAGCAGTCACCAGCTGTGCCCAGTGTCTTACAAATACTTGTTGATGCATTTTATGACAAACATTAATCTCAGTTCCCTCTTTCAAGGACTCAGTCAAAGGCCAGACAGGTGGTACTGGCTGGCCAGGATGTTGCCCTTTAGTATGACTTGTGTCTTAGGAAATGTGAGGAGCCCTGTGCAAGTACATAGAGAGAGAGAAGAGCTTGAGGAAGGACATGCTTTGGGTTCCAGCTAGACCATCTTTTTATTTGCTTTGCTTTAGAGATGTGAAAGGGTCCAGCAAACACAGTTCCTCAGAGGCTATATTTAGGAGGTTTTAATAGGAAGGCTTGCCTCCACCGCATCCTAGGCTCCCACCAGGGAATACACATCAGTGATTAGCAGGGCTGAGCACCACTGTTGCTCCTCCTGCCTGCAATCGAAATAACAAGACTTTCTTCCCCGAAACAAATTTCTAGGTCAAATCCACAACAAACTCAGATTTTTGACTTAATATTATTTTAAAGAGAGAATGTTTCCTGCAGACTTAATTTGCTGGCATGGGTCTCACCTGCCTCCTAACCATCTCTGCACACAACACCCCAGGTCCAGAGGAGACAGAAGGCTTGCTCCTTCTAGAGTTTCTAGTTTTATTTACTTGTGCATTTTTATTTTCTTAGTATCTTCCCTTTCTTCCATTATAAGAGAAAAGTAAGGAAAGAGTTGTGAGGTTTCTTTAAAAGTTAAAAGCACTTTGCAAACCTAAGGTGCTCCCAGGATATTGGGTGTCCTGTCTGTTTTGAGGCTGCTGAAAGGGGAGGAGGGAAGAGAGGGTTATTTCTTCAGCACCTGCTATGCACCAGACACTGCATTAAGCCTTTTTCCATGACTTGTTGTTGTTGTTGTTTTAAATTCTCATAATGACCCCGAAAGGGCCTTCTTCTTGAGACAAACAATGAGGCTTGGCAGATTATATAACTTGCATAAAGTCACACAGCTACCAAGTAGGGAATCTGAATTGCAGTCAGCACTCTGCAATCTTTGCCATTTCCACTCTGTCCTCATCCTCTCTCTGACCTGCAGAGCTCACAAAAGGCAGGACACAAGGTAGAATCGCCCAATTCAAGTGAAGAGCAGCACAAGACTCAAATTTGAAGCCATTGCTTTGGTTATAATTCCAGATCCCCAACCACACTTCACTAAATTCTCTTTCCTCAGCTGGGAAGGCTTCTGCTACCCACATGGCCCCTGCTTTGAAGACAAGAGGCTTCTGGGAAATTTTCCATTTTGTTTATTGTCTCAAAAACTGGGATTCGGGACAAATGGAAAATTTCTTTCTCTTAGTTGTCACCTGAAAATATTAGAATTTCCCAATCTTATGCAAATCTGCACAAACTCTCCACTGGCCTCAGGAAGATAAAGGGGAAGAGAGTGCCCTATCTTCCAGCTGTGTAGTCTATGGTCATTTTCACTTCTGCTTGAGGAAAATAAACCTTTCTCTTTGACCTTAGATGAGATTTACACATCAGAATCCTCAGCCCCAAGCTAAGACCCAGCACCCTCAACAGTGTTCTTTGAAATATAGCCTTAACCATAACTAGACAGTGGTGAAGATTGGGTCTTTCAATGTGCTTACAGTGGGCACTTAGTGCTGTGAGGCACTGCTAAGGGAAGGCTGGGCCCACATGAAAGTTCCCAGGTGCTGATGCTAAGAAAAATGATGGCAGCCAGTACACTTAGAGACAGTCAGGTCTGGTATGATTTTGAAGGGGTCCTGCTGCATAATCTCCATCACTCTGAAAATTATTGCAAACAGAAGTGAGAGGTTATGAATGAGGGGTAAGGGATGGGGGGAGGGGAATGGTTTAAGCATGAGGGTAAACCATATTAGGTTCCAAAACATATAATCCCCACGAGCATACTGTACCCTATTGAGAAAGTAGTGGGAGTCGACTGCCAAGAGGGGCCATGAGTGTTAGGGGAGATAGTCTAAGCCTATGAACAATTAGATCAGTTTGACAACCCCTGGCTCCAACCACCAGTTCCTTCCCTCACTGAGATGTCGACCAAAGCGACCCATGAGGCTCCAATAACAAGACAGAATTCTGTCAAAGCCCTTGAGTGCCCTCCCCAGGCCTGAGGCAAAACCCTGTTGCTGAAGAAATCACAGAATGCTATAGACCAGCATTGAGAGACACTTCGAGGTCCAGAACGGTATCCAGCCCCCCAGAAGGCAGTTAGTGTAGTGCTGGAAGGCACTGCACAGGCTGCCAGGGGAAACTGATCAACGACAGCTGGAATAAACAGAGACCACTGACATGAAACACAATCTGCAGCCATGAGTAGGCTGACCACACCTCCTAATGGGAGAGAACAGCGAACCAAGAAAGGAGCACTTGTGTAATAGAGGAGCCTGGGTTTGGGGGAGACAATCAACAGCTTTCAAATTTGGCCAAATTTTCCACTCAGTGAGGGGGAGCCCTTGTCTGGAACTTGGGTTGCAGGGCGATAGGCACCAGATCCCATACTCTTGGGCTCCCAAGACAAAATACAATATGGTAGCGATTGACAGGGAGACTACTAAAAATAGAATCTAGGTAATCCACAATTATGTATATTTGTTAACCTACACTGATCTCACTCTCCGATGGAGATTATGTTTGTGTTTTTCAGGATGCAATAAGAGAGCTGGGGCCCATCTAACCCTACCAACTGACCGTACGCTGATAGCTGAGATCCTGGCAAGAGAGGAGCCACCATAGTCATATCGTGGAGGATCCATATGGAACCCCACAGAGAATGATGGGATGAACCAGTGGGACCCACAGCCACAGCCATTCAATCAACACAGGATAAGCCAGTGAGACAGAAACCAATGATTTTTGACACAAAGACCCCTAAGCTTACAACAATAAAGCAGCCTTAATACTTATCCACCACGACTCAGGGAACTGAGTGGAAGAGGGGGCGGAAAGATTGTGAGAGCTGTGGTGGAGGAGACTATCCAGAGGCATGGCACCCCTCAGTAACAACATACTAAGGCCAGGAGAACCTGGCCGAATACTAGGCTATCCATGGTCCCCTGTCACAAGGACTGATCCAGACGACCCACGGAGGAGGATATCCAGCTGGTTGGGGAAGGGGGAGGGGGGCATCAGAGAATTGGGGATAACAACTCATTGTTTGCCCACTAAATAATGTAACTCATTATGGACAATAAAAAATTTTTAAAAATTATTGCAAACAATTTTCCTTTTGGAAAATCGTGAAAACCCATAGACACAGAATGGAAAGCACCAACCTGAAGTGCCACCAGATGCCACCAGCACCAGAGAGGGAATGCTATCCTACTATAAGAGATGTCAAGTAGGAATGTTCCTGTCCTCACACCTTCTCTTTAATAGCTTCAGCCTGGGGGCTAGGGCAGGGCAGAAGTCATAACTAGTAAGTGGAGGAGAGATAATTTAATATAGATGCTGCTGCATGACTATTCCTAAAGAGATAAGAGCAAACATTTCTCCACCCCAGCAAGAGCGACCAGGACAGACCAAAGAAATTATTCCACTAAGTCTACCTGGTGAACCAATGCCATTACTGGATTGATAGAGGGATTTGGGGGCTCACCAGTGCATGATAATTTGGTGTTCCAGAGTTCTTGTCTTGTGAATTTGACGAATGAAATCCACAGACCAGAGGATAAGATTCTGTTAGGGTCCACAAATCGTCCCAGTGAAGACCACCACTCACATATGCAAAAGCAAGAGTGTTTATTTCCCAAGATAGCAAACCAGCATTCTGGGGGCAACCACCTAGCAAGAAGGTGACCCAGAGCAGGGCTCAAAGTCTTCTTTTAAATTGTGAAACCACAGAGTGGGAGATATGAATTACAACACAGCATATCCCGGCAATTTATAACACATAGCGGAAAAATCATAAGGCATTCTCTTAAAATGATTAGTGCAGCCAATGGTGGGAACAAACTATGCAAAGATGATTGGTTAATTCTGTGAACTTTTGATAAGATATCCAGAAGGCCTGGACTTTATTTTTCCCTCGGGCTAGACAACCTCTGGCTTGCAGCTGTTCCCCCTTTGTCATTGAGGTATTGAGTCAAGGGGAAATTCCCGAGACCATGGCATAGAATCTGTTTGCCTTGTATGGCCTCTCAGACCCAAGGCCAAGGCTAAATACCAGGTGGTCAGCAGTTTGGAAAATTCCTAAGGCATAAGCAGGCCTTCTTTTTGGCCTCTCGGTTCAGATAGATTTTATTATAGTTTAGGGCTTTAGGGAGGGAAAGCTTTAAGAGAAGGGAAGAAAAGAAGACATGGCTCTTGGCCAAGTAGGCAGATGGGGTTTGAGAAGCTCAGAAGTTTAGAGAAGGAAGGAAGGAAGGAAGGCTCTTGCGCAGGGAGGCAAGAGGGGGTTTGAGAAGCCCAACATGCATCTCAGGTTGAAGTTTTTTATAAGCCCCATGGATGGGTGGCTGGTTTAACCAGTCTAGTCCTGATGCCAGGTGTCTGGGGTCAGGATTTCTGGAAAAGGGCACCCTTCCCAGAAATCTTAATTCTCTAGTGTTGGAGTTAGCCACACCAAACCAGGCACAGTTTAAGGGAAGAAATAATTTATTTGAAGCTACAGATTCAAGGGAAGTTCCTTAATGGTGAAAGAGGCTGGCCCCCTTTCACAGTCCCAAGCAGAGAGAGCAACCCATCACCACCAACACCACACACACAAGCAAAAAAGCTGGGGGATGGAGAGAGGGAGAGATATCTCTTTCCTCTTTATATAACCTTAGGGTAAGGCGTTGCAACCCTTTTCCCTATTTAATGGCTTCCCGAGTCTCTGGAATTTCCTTCTTGCACTGCCCACACAGGAAGGGATGTTCATTTCTAGCTCTCCTGAGCTTCCTTACATTCTGCCCCCTACTGAGAGGTTGCCTTCTTGTAAACATTCTCAGAGACTCACCTAAGATAATTAAAAAGATAAAGTTGACAACAAAACCTAACCATTACATCTAGGAAGTGCTTTTTCCAAAGGGTATGGAAGGACTCCCTAAGGGGCAAGGATAAGGAAAGGCCCAGACCCTTCTGATGCTTTGTAGTAAAGTGTAATGACCTAGTTTTCCCGCTACAGGCCCAAGGACAGTTCCCACACTGAGCCAAGAGAAAGCTATCCACTTTGGGATCTTCTCACCTCTAAGCTGCCTAGCCAATTTCTGTCTCTTACAGGATAACTTACAGAAGTGTTGACTTACAGGCAGATACCACTGAAGTGATTGATTATGAGTCTGCCCAGTAACCCCTGCCTTCTACAGAAAGAAGCTTCCCTAACCAAGGTTGACAGCAGTGGTAATCTTTATACGCATTAATGTTTAGAAAGCAATTTGATAAAGTACATCATGTCCATTTAGCAAAACAACAGCAGTAGCATCTCTACAAAGACCTGTGATCTCCTCAGCCACAGGTTTTTGTCCTGGCTTACAGTAGCAAATATAGGTTCCCTTCTATTAAGCAGGCCTTACATTTAATTGGAAAGTAGTTGGCTGTACTCATATCAGTCGCATCATTATTGTGCCAGCAAGTACAACTTGTCTGGTGTTGAACCCACAAACGCAAAGAAAAGACCACACACTCAAATTTAGGCCAAATTGAAGCAAGCTGTATTTGTGCACACAGAAGCTGGCCAGTGGCTGCCTTGCCCAAATGCAGGGCTCAGGAGAATAGCAGCCAACAAAGAAAAAAGTGGGGTTTTTAATCTCTAAAACTTGGAACATTTCCAATAAGGAATGTATCAAACAGGAGTGCAATTAAGCAGGACTTACAGAGGTGAAATAGTGCAGTTAGCTGTAAATTTTATTTGAGTCAAAATGACTAGATAACTTCTTCAAAGCACAAGCAACTTCTAAGACATGCTTAACCCTTATCTGTGCAGCTGTGTTTGTCCTATCTGTTTCTCAGGAAGACACTCTACCCTAGTATAAATTATTTTCTCTGTCTTATCTTTAAGGACTTTTTTCTGTTAGGCTTTATGACATTCTTGGGTTGTTAAGTGGGGAGATTTGATTCTTGGGAGGGGTAGAGCACATTCAGAGAAATTCCAGGCCAGTTTAAGGTATGGCCAAATCAAGCAGAACTTTGTTGCAAAATAATTTCTAATTCCAGGATGGCATTTCTCTGGTTCTTCACTGGAAGGCTGATAGCATTAGCACACAGGATCCATAGATGATTGGGACCATTGGTAATGATTTTTCCTGTAGCCTGCATTGTACTTTCCAGTATGTACAAAGGTCAGCAGGAAGGAAGCTTCCAGGTCAGTCTCAGATTAAGTTTTCTGTATTCTGCAAGCATCGCTGACAATGTCTTCAGCAATAGGGTCTTACCATCTAGTTTTAGAGTGCAACCAATAGCAATAGCAACAGCAGTAGCCTGTGTTATATATGGACCCTTAGGTATATATAGACCCTTGGGACTTGCTCATCTTTAAAATACTTTTCTAAGTCTGTAAAACACACAGAGATTCCTTTTACAAAGAGTGAATAGAATCTCTGAAGGCCTACCACCAACCATTCCAAGAAAGAGACAATGAATCTTGGTACTTCTCTGTGTGGTCCTCCCTCCCCATTCCAGGGGGAAACATTAGTAAATCCAATCCTGGGAGGGCCTCCTGAGGGTTTTCACAGATGCTGGGACTTCAAGATGGCAATGGCCATGTCATATTCCACAGCAGATGTCAAGGAGAGAAGCTTACAACTAGCTAGAGATGAAAGAGGGGCATGTCCCCCTCAGTAACAACGTGCAACCAGGTTGACTCCTAGGCTATTCACAACCCCCTACCCCATGGACTGACCCAGACTGCCCATGGAGGAGGAAATCCAACTGATCGGGGACAGGGAAGAGGGAAATAGGGGAATGGGAGACATCAACACATTATTCTCTTATTACATGTATATAATTATGGATAATAAAAAATATTAAAAAAATAAAAAAAGAAAGAGGGGCACATGACAGGGAGAAGTCTTAACTCTGAATGACCCATTGATTCTGCATACAATCACACACTTTCTAACAGTAAAGTTGGTTTCAAACCACAATTGTGATTTTATATGATAGTAGATATAGATAGATAGATAGAGATAGATAGATGATAGATAGATAGATATTCACATATATATGTATTAACCCAATCATGACCTTAAAATGCCAGAGTTAAAGAAAGAACTTGACTGAGCTTAATGAGGCAGTGGGAAGAGAAGCTCCGTTATTAAATCCTATGAATCCTGCTTATCCAGTGTATCTATTTCAGTGAAGTATTGGCTGAAAGAGAAAACCCATCATGTATAGGCAAAGTGAGTGAGAAGACGACTTCCTTGCCAGGCAGCCTTTGATTGATGTTGTCAGCTTCTAGAAGCACATTTTCTGTTGTGGGAACAGAATGACCAAACTATATAGGTAGGAGAACTCTTTCCTATTGTAGCACTGAATGAGATTGGGAACTGTCAAAGAGAAATGGAGAGAGATAGACTTTTCAGGTGTATTGTTTTGTTAGCTGATTGGTTATTATGATTTGCATTTCACTTGTAAAATGTGATGTCATTTTTAATGGTCTTTGGCATTATGATCACTTTCTAAATATGTTGCAGGGCAGAGTTGACTGTGAGTCATAAGATGGGAGCAGATCCCAGATCAACCCCATGATCTTTCTGAGAAAATATTTGTCTTAATCTCTTCATGCTTCTGGTTCATCTATAAAATGAGTGCATCAGTAGTACTTACCTCGTAGGATCGTTATGAGAATTAAAAGAGTTAATATTTATAAAACACTCAGAGGCCAGCTGCATGGCTCAGTCATTAAAGTGCTTGCATTGCAAACAAGAAGACGGCCTTCAATCACTAGAACCCATGTTTGTAATCCTGCACTGAGGAGATAGAGATAGGTGGATCCCTGGCCTTGCTAGTCAGCCAGTCTGGTCTATTTGGTGAGTTTCAAGACAGTGAGAAACCCTATCTCAAGGAAAAAAAAGAGGGACACACCTGGACAATGACACCTGAGGTTTCTGGCCTGCACACACACATGTGCACACACACCAACACACATACCCCACACGCACACTCATGCACACATGCACACATAAACATACAAAGAAAGCATGTATGATGGTATAATACTGTCTTGCAAATACCAAGGTCTTTGTGTATTTTTGGTGTTAAAATTTTCACAAATAGCATTCGTTTTCCTTTCACACTATGACATAGTTTCCTTTCAGCATAACATTCTTAAAAAGGAATGAACTTTTTAAATGAAAATCATTAATAAATAATTGCATGCGTGGTAGTGTGAAGTGGCCAGAATTGCAATGTTGGTGAGCAGGATTACTCCAGTGTGGCCTCTCTGTATGAAGTGATGATGGAAGGCTTCATCACAACGCCAGCAGTGGCTTTGGCTTGAGAATTTTTCAAATCCATCAGTTCTGAATGAGAGCGCTTTGCTGGAAGTATGCGTAGTGTTTTGCTACAACATTGATGGTTTCTGAACAAGATGAGATCCAGAATGGAGCATAACATCATGAAGGAAGGAAGACTCGTGAAGCCTCACCCTTCCCCGAGGATCTCTAGACAGTTAATAATGGGTTCTGGGGAGGGAGAGACATCATTCTTCAACGAGGTAGCCACTGGGAAGTTGCCCATGCCCCCACTAATAACTCCTCACCCCTGCTCCTGTACGAAACCCTAATTAAACTCATAGGTAAGTAGAAGGGGGGGTCATTGGGAAGAGTGGGAAGGCGACCAGAGAGGGGAAGGGGTGGAAATATGATCAAAAAACAGTGTATACATGTATGGAAATGTCATAATCGAGTCCATTATCTAGAATTAATATATGCTAATAAAAACATTTGAAATGGGACAACAGAAGGAGTCAAATATGACATGCTTGCGGTGGACATTGAGGGTGTTGGCCATGTAAGTGCCTAACAATGAGGCCCCTGAGCTATGAAATGGGAATTTTGGGGTTCCTTGCCAATACACCAACACACCAACAAAATTTAGAGTACCCCAGATTCGGATTCTTGCCTTAGGAATTTAAAGAATTAAAATCCATAGACCAGAGGGTAAGGTTTAGAGAGACTTTAATAGATTTTATTAGATTAAGAGAAGGAAGAAAGTACAGATCACAACGAGGGAGGTGAGAGAGAATAAAGCCCCTGTGGGAGTTAAAGGGGTCTTCCCCAGTCTCAGTCTGGTGGCTGAGATGAGGGGGCTTTCCAAAACCTGAAGGCACAGGAATCTGAGTCGTCAGCCAAGAGAAGAAAGAGAGCCCACCCCTGGTATTTCCACCTTCTGGTTCAGGTGAGCCAGAGAGACAGCTAATTGGTCCATGACACTTGACCAGCCACAATGCCAGGATTAGACTTAAATTCTAAAAACTGAGACCTCCTACTCCAGGGCTCAAGTGAAATAAGAAGTCAGATCATTCTCTGACTGCTAACAGGTATTCCTGTCTTTACTTTTAGGGGCTCCAGTCACCCTAACTGTCTCAAGCCTACTCTGGGAACCCCAAAGAACAGAATTCCCTTGGAAGAATTCCCAGGGAAGGCTTTGGGCCTGAAGAATCCAAGAGAACTATCCCTTCAAGGAAGCACCTCTGATAAGAGATAATCCCCTCCAATTCACATTTGCTCAGCCCATTCACTGCTCTTTCTCAGGGGGGGTATCCTGGGGAAAATGGGCAGAGAATGTGCTTAGGAATAATTCCTTTATTTGTGAAGGAAGAGAAGCTATTTGTCTCAAATGAAGTTCCCAAATTGTCAGAGTGCCCTGTCATGTGACCTTCTTTGTAGTATAGGAACTAGAATGTCAGCCCTGCCCTTTAGAACTAAGTAACCCCTTCCAGTGGCATGCACTGTGTCTCCTCCAGAGTTGGCCATTTTCCCAACCCAGGCAGGTTAAGATATTTTCTCTTTCATAAAGTATGACAAAAAATAGTGCATCACTGATTTTAAAAATCAATTCATGAGTGATCTTTGTAGTTATGGAACTGGTATGTATGTGTGGAATACATCAGAAGCCATTCTTACTGTTTCTTGGCCCTTAGGAGCATAAGAGAATGTAGGCACTGAATAAACTCCAAAACTATTCTTGAGCCTTCCTAGAAATTTAGGCAAACCTTTCAAGTGGAGTATAGTAATCTTGCATTGTTAATTTTACAAATTATCTACCTTCTACACTTTTAAAAGCATGCTTATTTATGATATAAGCCTAATATTAGTAATGAATGTTTCTAGATTTTAAATGCACAAAATTATCAACTATCAAAAGCACATATAATTTTATGAAGCTAAAAACAATAGCACAGTTTTTTATTTAAGCGTTGTTCTGCAAAGCTTATTATCAGGCAATGGAGTAGTATGTCATATTTTTGCAAACTGTTCAACAATAGTTATTAGTATCAATTTCCCACAAAGCCAAGTGGGAAGTAGTTATATTTTTTTCAAGTGTGCGCTTTGGAAATGAAAACACTAAATATTGGTTTTTAGAAAATTACTTTTGCAACATGGGAATGTTGATTAAGGAAAAGAAATATTTTTCTCTACACAGACAGTGGTGACATATTGTCAGGCTTCTAATGGCACACTCAGGAGACATTCATAAATCAGCATCTACTGCAATTATGTTTTACTTGGTGTGGCCTAAGGAAAATAGTTCTACATTCCTATTTTCTTCTTGTCTTTGAAGTTCTCCAAGATGAACAACATGCTAATTTTTTGAGATTATAACATTTATAATTTACTTAAATACAACTTTTGAGTTAGGCCAATCTGTTCTGTTGAAAATAATTACAGATATATGAGTGTGTCTTTGGGACACAATATTCTCATGTTCTTTGTAATGTCAAAATGTTTTGTAATATTATTAAAATGGCATTTTAATGGCCATGCTATAAGGCTTTTTCAGTTCTTTTGTAGGGATTATATAATTTTATTATTCTGATGTGTACTAAATTTTTTACATTACCACTTCAATTTTTGCTGTGAAATCAAGCATTTGGGTTGTTGCCAATTAACAAAACTTTTGAAGATTAGACACAAATATATACACTTTAATGAAATACTTATTTCCTTTCTTCTTTTTTGGTAACAATGTGGAAGGCCACAGAACAAAGAGAATAGTAAAAATTAAAAGGCTTAATTTTAAAAGAGCAAAGTTACCAGTTAGAAAAAGCAATTTCAAATGATATTTTATTTGTGTGATGCATATTTAATACAGAAACATGGGAAATGCATAAAAACAGAAATAAAAAGGTAGCAATCCAAGTGCTTCCAGATAGACATTGTGCTGACAATATTCTTTGTGTGTGTGTGTGTGTGTGTGTGTGTGTGTGTGTTATGTGTGCATGCATGTGTGGATGCATATTTGCACTGTGAGCAGGCATGTGGAGATCAAGCTGAAGTCAGGGGTCTTCCTCAATCACTGTGGTACTTTGAATAATGTCCCCCAATAGAGTTTATTATAATTGTGTTTATTAAATTGTAAATTGTCTCCAGCCAGTTCTGGTTGGAGGAGGTGTGTCACCTTGGCCAGATCCTAGGGTTCAGCCCTAAGGTGTTTCTGGGATGGGTCTGGAATTCTAGCTTTACATATGCAAAAAGCAGTCTGAGCTCAAGCCTGGAGTTTTTCTTGTTAATCAGTTTGGAGTGTGCTTGCTTATGGTGCTGGTGGTGGGCTTCTGTCTCTGTCTCTGCTTACTTCTGTGAAAGGGGGCCAGCCTTTTTTCCTTAACTTCCCCTGGGTCTGTTACCTCAATAAATTCCTTCCTCCTCAAAACTGTGCCTGGTTTGGAGATTCATCCCAGCAGCGTGTGGCTGACTACGATAATCACTCTCCATGTTATTTATTCAGATCGATTTCTCACTTGATATCAAAGCTCACCAATTTGGCTAGTCTAGGTAGCCAGCTTGCCCTGGTGATCTCCTGCGTCTGCCTCCCTGGTCTTCATTTTCCAAGGGCTGGGATTACAGGCAGACCACCATACCTACCTGGCATTTGCATGGGTATGGGCATTGGAACGCCCATCCTCAAGCTTGGACAACAGGTGCTTTTCTGACCGAGCCATCTCAGCCCTACATCGACAATATGCGCATAATGTCCCAGGGCATTTCTTTTTAAGTTTTTTTGCATGACTTTCTACATTTTACATTTTGTATGACTTTTATTTATTTAACATTATAACATAAGCAACTTGTAGGTTATCGCAAACTATTACAAGATTTATTTTAGTTGATTTCATAATCTATTCTTAAGAGAACAAAATGACAGCTATGTCATTGTTCTTAGTGTGGGTGGTTCTCTTATACTGAATTTTCACATTTATTTTCTCTACCTCATCCACCCTCTAATCTCAGTGTGTAGTCTGTGAAAGCTAAGGCTTTATTATATCTACTACAGAAGTCCAAAAGTTGGCTGAGCAGGACTGAATCCTGGCTCTAAACTGCAAGACAGCATGAAAATCATATGACAGCATGGTAATGCTGTCATCTGGTTAGAGGATAGAGAGTGTGTGTTTCCCATGGAGTTAACTTGCTGAGCTCTGGTAGCTCCTGGCTGCTGAGATTGAACCATCCTCTCCACAGCAGCCACACTGATGTTTCCTCGTGCACTGTGACATATGTCCGCACATTCTTGCCCCAAGAAAAAGTGAAAGAGCAGGAGAGGATGGTTTGCAAAAATAAATGTTCCAAATGATGCTTTGGGCCTATTCAGAAATTTCACACAATTTCCATTCTTTTCCACTAAAGGACTAATTTTGTCATCAAGCTAACTGCATAAGATGATCCGTTATATTCATTGTAAGCTGCATATAGAGGGTCTTGTAATATGTGTGTTTCTCTTGGATATCATTGTCATTTGCCACATTTGTGGTCATGTGGAGAATGGATCAGTCTAGATCCTGCGATAGGTGACAGAGCATTGAGCCGTTCTTTCTCAGGCTGGTGGTTGTTCTCTTTATTTTCTGTCTTTTGCTCCCTTACATAGTCTCTTGGTCAGCTTTTGTCATGATAATGCTGTGTGACACCTTCAAATCTCAGTGGTTTACAATAGAGTAGTGAGGCAGTTTAGGGGACTGGGACCCCAAAAGTAAAAAGGCAGGAGGGTCCTTGCCAATGTCTCCACTTTTCAGAGCTGACTTCTTATGTCTTGCCTCACCTGTTCTTCACCTGAGCCTCCTTCATGAGAAATCCAATCCTGCTTTGGGGTTGGTCAGTGTCGTGGACCAATCAGCTCTCTCTGGGCTCACCTGAGTCAGAAGGTGGGGAGGGCTGCTCTCACTCTCTCATCTCCCTTGGCTGCCAGCACAGATTCCTGAGCCTCTAGGTTTTTTGTCATCCGCCCCAGCCACTTAGGACCCCTTTTCTCCCACATTGGCTGAGCACCTGTCCCCTCCCTCATGGCGGGAATTCTCTCCCCTCTTTCCTTTCCTTCTCTTAATATGCTTCTTCCAAGGCCCCTCATGGGCTCTCAGGCCACGTAGGTGCTCCTATTCCCCCTTCCTTGGCCCACAGACTCAACCTTCCCTCTTCTGACTTCTAAATAAATATAATAATTTAATAATTATCCATCTCATTCTGAGTTACCAGTTCTTTGGTTAATTAAAAGACAAGAACTTTCACTGGGCGTGGTGGCACACGCCTTTAATCCCAGCACTCAGGAGTCAGAGGTAGGAGGATCACTGTGAGTTCAAGGCTACCCTGAGACTACAGAGTGAATTCCAGGTCAGCCTGGACTAGAGGGAGACCCTACCTCGAAAAACCAAAAAAAAAAAAAAAAAAACAAGAACTTTCCTCAACCCCTCGACCCCATTTTGGTACTTTTCACATTCTTGGGTCAGTGGGTAATTTGCCATTCACCTGGGCCAGCTTGGCCTGGCTTCAGGCTGTGGGGCCTCTTGTCTTCTGGAGTTCGAGCGTGTGGGCAGTGACCAGCATGCTCCTTTTTTTCCATTGAAGATAACGAAGTTCAGGAGTACAAGCACATTCTAAATCCCTGCTTTGTGTTACTTTCCTTAGTAGCCCATTGGCCAAAGAGAGTCGCAGGACCAAGCCAGAGATCAAGGGGTGGGAAAATACACTCACCTATCCTCAGGAGATGGCAAGGATCCCAGGGTGGAGATAAATGGAGACTAGTCATTCCATTTACCACAGTGCTTGACATGTTATGTTTGCAGTTTTAATATTTTTTCCTCTATTGACTTCCATTTTCACAAGACAGCTTGAACTTTTCTGTATATTTTTGAATATTCATTTCATCACTCTTTTTTCTTCTCCCTAGATAGCTTTATGTAATACCCTGACACCAACAACCAATTCTCTTCATGGCATGTTTGAACTGAAAGGTACACTTCTATCATTTTAGATAAAGAAATCGAAGTCCAAAGAGATTATCAGGTGTTGTCACAAGAACAGAAGGCTAGTCAGGGGCAATATATTTTAATGGGCATGGTGGAGAGGGTATTCTAGAGTTCTTTTTCCCTTTGAACTCAGATGTCTGTCTCATTCTGCACCCCATGAATAATCTCAATGCCACTTCCCAGGAGGAATCTAGCTGTCCTGCCTGCACTGGAAATGCTAAAAGCAGAATAATAGATCACCTGAGGCAGAAGGAATAGGAAGGAGTGCTGCCTGCATATTACCCAGCGGGCAGCAAGTATCCTTCTCCTCCAGCCAAGGTGACAGGACCTACGGCTGCTGGGCTCTGGGTAAGATTCACAGAGCTTCTGAAGGTCAGGCTGATCCATTATTTCTAAAGATACCTTTTTAAAAAATGGCTTCATGGGTAGGTGTCATTGGGAAGTTAGAGCAAGATATTCTGTGTAAAATTTTGTACACACTTTGGCAAGTTCTTGTGGGTAGGAAAGAGCCATGGATAGGATAGTCTAGATGCTTCATACATGTACAAATAGAAATTAACATGCTTATGCATCTTAGCCGACTGGAATGAGCATGTCTATGCTGTTGGTATTTTTAAAGTGGTTAATAATTTAGTTAATGTAATTTATCTTTTGAGATTCTCAGCGACACTATTTCATCAACATTGGATAACATCTGTTAAGAGTTTTTGAGTGTGTGTGTGTGTGTGTGTGTGTGTGTGTGTGTGTGTGTGCATGCCCCTCAGCCTGACTTTTAACTGTTTAGTTCTAGATGTACTTACTTATTTCATTCTGTAGGTAAAATGCATTAGAATGATGCTATTTACATGAAAAATTTTTAAAGTGGGGAAAAGTACAATTCAGTTGGTTTGATTTTTGCTGCCCTGAGAAATTCCTTCCATTGTATACTAAGCTCTTTCTCATTTGGTTCACTGTGCTCTTAGTGCTTTTGTTTGTGAGTTTGATACATTACCTGTCAATTTGAAACAAGATGCATAAATATAAACTATGTGATCTTCATGTTACCTAGGAACACTCCAGATTCTAATATTGGCTGTAAAAATGATGTAGTAAAAATGATGATTCCAAGATGAGAATTAGCCGTAGTTTATTCTTCAGCTGAGGTGATCAAGGTGAGCGGGTGAAATAAGTTAGTGACTATCAGTTATAAAAAACCTGCAAAACAGGGGAGGAAAGTCCTTACTTTATGAAATGAGTTAAATATTCTGATTATTAATTTTCAATTTATTCATGAAATTATTCTGAAAGTGTTAGAGTTAAATAAAAATAAAAATAAAAAATCTCAAGGCAAGAGGGAACTAATTATTAGTAAAAGAAAGTAAAAAAATAAATCCAGAATGGAATGTTGGTATGCGCCTCCCCCACCTCACCCTGCTCCTATAACCTTGCCTTTGTTTCTCTGTAATCTTGCATCTGTGGTTAAACACGGTAAATATTGAGAATGGCCTGGCCAATAAATATTGAGAATGGCCTGGCCGATGGGTTCTACAGATATGGAAAGAATCTGCAGATGCTCTGGTTAATGGAAAAGCCTGTAAAGATTCCCTGAATTGTGATGTATGTTTGTTTTCTCTTTAAAGGATATGCTCAAACTTGGCTCTGGGCTCATTGCCTCTGTCTTGCTATGGATACACATTGAACCCTGGCCATGTCTGGTTACTTTTAATAAAACCATTTGTGTGTTGCATAGGATATTTGGTCAGAGTCTTCTTTTGAGCCGGGGGTCCAGGGTCCTAACAGAAGCACTTTGATACTCTAATTTATATATCGCTCTCATTCACTGAATTCTGTTTAGAAATCAAATGCATAGTTCCTTAATCAAAGGGATGAGATTTGGTCTTTTCTATCTAGTAATCTCTAGTTTGTTGGATTTGGGGTAACTTTCTAATAACCAAAATTTCTGATTAGATCTAGAATGGTTTGAATATATGAATACATGAATTTGACCAGAAATTCTGACAACTTCACTGTAGTGGCTGAGTTGCTGTGAATAAACATGGTAAGAAACTTGTATTCATTATTTTTGCAAAGCTTTAAATAAATACCTGACAATTGAAGTCAGGGAGGATTTCTTTTGGCTCACAGTTTCAGAGGGTCTCAGTGCATCACAGCAGGGAAGGTGGTAGTGGTGGGAGTCTGTGGTGAGAGCCTCTGGGCAGACCAGGACACAGAGAAAGCAGGACAAAGATGGCAATGAGGATAACTTTCAAAGCCTATGTTGTAGTCAGCCACATGCTGCTGGGATGAATCTCCAATCCAGGCACAATTTTAGGGAGGAAAGTAGTTATTGAAACTAACAGATCCAGGGTAAGTTAAGGAAAAAGGCTGGCCCCCTTTCACAGATCCAAGCAGAGACAGAGAGAAGCCCACCACCAGCACCTTAAGCAAGCACACTGTAACACTCAAAAATGCAGAATTGTCAGACTGGGGTTCTGGCTTTTCTTTTGCATATGTATCCCTAGTATTTTGCATCCAATTTGAAATACTTCAGGGCTAGACTCCAGGAGGCCAGGCCAAAGTGACACTTCCTTCAGCCTGAAGGCTGAAGACAATTCACAATTATAATAAATTCTATTGGGGGACATTTACTCAAGACTACCAAGCCTGCTCCTAGCAACCTACTTCAGCCAGCCAGACCCCCACTTCCTAAAACCACAATTGGAGACCAAGCATTTAAAAACATGAGCTTATAGGGCCACTTCAGATTCAAACTATAACATTCTGCCTGTCCCCCAAAGGCTAATGATGAACATTTCCTAATGCAAAATATATTTAGTCCAACTTCAAAAATCCCCATAGTCTGCTTCAAGACTGTTCAAACTTCCAAAGTCCAAAGCTTCCTCTGAGACTCAAGGCAAACTCTGCCTTGTGAGGTCTGATAAAATCAAAAACATAAGTTACCTTCTCCAATATACAACGACCCAGAATAAATCCTCCATTCACCAAAGGGAGAGACATGAGGATAGCAGACTGAACCCAGCAAAGGTAACACTTAATTCATGTCCAGAATCTGGGGCAAATGGTGTTGTGTTCTGAGCTCCAGTGAACTCGAGATAGCTCCTTCACCATAGCTCTCTGCTTACAGCACTACTGACTCTTTTGGACAGCTCCACTTTCTGCAGACAAGTTTCCTTAGCAGATAGATGTTCCACAGTCCTAGCATCTCCATCAGCCTGGAGTATCCATTAAAGTTTAGTCAGTAGTGCTTCTAGGACCACATTTGCACATCTCCTGTGTTGCAGAGCTGAACCTGGGAAAACATTTCCCTAGGTGGTGCTTTCCCAAGAGGACACCTTTTTAGCTCAAATTTTTAGGTGAGAGTATTTCAAATTGATTTGTATTTTTACATCCTGGGGCCTTCACTGGAAGAGTACTTACCCTAAAGGCATCTTTCCTATTGACCCAATTCAAGAGCATGGTGTCTTTAATGGTGCTAATCTCTTTTAAGAAAAATTAGAGCTATTTTGTCTACACTTGTTCTGTCTGAAGATTTAAATGTGGATGTGCTCCCAAACTGCATATTTTCAACATATTTCTGCATCACTTTTTGTTCTTGATTTTCTCACTACAAGTCTGGCTAAAATAAGTAATAACCATGCCACAGCCTGGCTCTTAGTATATATATATATATATATTAACTATATATTTCAAAATAGTATATTTTGAAATTTCCCCACCAAACAAATTAGTCCATCACTTTTGAACTCACTTTTGAACTTCCCTCAAATGTTCAGGATATAGGCGGAATGCTGTCAGACTCTTTAACAGAATTCCCAACAGAGGTCTTGTTCCCATGTATGACTTCATGAGCACAGTCTTTACTGACCATCTCCCTGTGAGCATTCTGGTCTCCTTAACTCCCACCAGGATCTCTCATGAAGCTCTAGGGTCTATTCTGCAACTCTGGACTCTTCTATGTTCCTCTGCAAACCATTTCCAAAGGCCTAAAATTTACATGGTCTGATTTAGTACAGTAACAGCCTATCTATCTTGTGCATTAGGTACATTTGCATTTCTGGGAACAACCACCTGAAAGTGAGAGCCAAACAAATGCATGAAGGATATAGAGAAAACTCATATGAGAGTTGGATTGTCAGGATATTTCCCTATTTCCATGATTGAAACCTAGTCAATATTTAAAATTTTATCTATATGTACAAAATGACTAGAGAAAGATATGATTATATTTAATGATAATTATTCACTAACACCTATTAAATGCTTACAAAATGCCAAGTTATATTATAAACTTTCATCAGATCCTTTAAATCCCCAATAACAGTCTTCTGAGGATTGGTAAGCAACCAAAGAGTCATGGGTACTGATACGGATTAAGATATGGGGTGTGGGGAAAGGTTAGAATTAAGATAACCCCCAGTAAAAATCTCAGTGTACCCCAGGTTCAAAGAATATCTGAGCTCTTGTCTATAAAGTTAAAGAATTAAAATCATAGACAACAAGATAGTAAGGTATAGTGGGAAACTTTATTATTTAAGGAAACATGGGGAGTTATAGAGTTGTCCAACCAGTGTGGGGAGAACACGTGTTAGAGAGTTTAACAGAACTTATATTATTTAGCTAAATAAGCATAAAAAGAAAAGATAACAGCGAGATCCCATCATGAGAAAGTGAGATTCATGAGGGAAAAAGTCTGGAGCCTGCCCCCCCCCCTGCCATTAGCTGGGGTAGGGGGTAAGCCTTACCTTACTGAGGCCTGAATCAGCAGTCTCTTTACTCCATTGCCACGTGGGGGAAGAGAGAGAGGCTGACATCCTCTGGGGATGTGAATTTAAGTTCTTCCCAGGTGAGTCAGAGAGACAGCTGATTGGTTCATATTTGACCAATCAGTTTTAGCACCTAGGTTGTAGCTCTAATTAGACACCTCCCACTCAAGGGGAGGGGTGTTCCCTGCAGGCCCCTGGCCCTGTCACAGGTACATTGTTATAAACCTTCACGGGTCCATTTTATCTCTCACCGATGAAGACATTTGATTTTCAGAGAAGAAATTGTTCAGACTTTTAAAATCAGTGATTAGAGCCGGTTTGGGAGGTTCATGATAATCCCAGCACTCAGGAGCCAGAATCGCTGTGAGTTCCAGGACAGCCTGAGACTACATAGTGAATTCCAAGTCAGCCAGGACTAGAGCGAGAGCCTACCTGGAAAAGCCAATAAATAAATAAAATAAAAACCCAGCCAGTAATTAATGGAGAAAGAATTCAAAACCTAATCCAACATCTTTTTGCCATCAGAGAGAGATAGAGAGACAGACAGAGAGAAGGGGCACACCAGGGTCCCCAGCAACTGCAGATGAACTCCAGATGCATGTGCCTCTTTGTGCATCTGCCTTTGTGTGGGTACTGGGGAATCAAACTTGAGTTGTTAGGCTTTGCAGGCAAACACCTCAACCACTGAGCCATCTCTCCTGCCCTCTAGTCTTTTCTTTACTCTGCAATGCTGGTAAGTGTGTGAGTTGAGTTCATCAAAGGCCATTTTCCAGAAGTGTGTAATCTATTTGTAATCATTTGGGTAAACTCAATGGAGATAACTGATCATTCTGATTACCTTGAGACCTCTGGGGCTTTGGTTACTCTGTGGGTGTGGCTAAGGCATGCTAACTAAAGATTATTTTGATACAAGTTTGTTACTTGTACTCAGAGGGGACTATCAGAGCCTGAAGCTGTGCTGGGTTTGCTCGTGCTGCCTCCTGACTTCCATTGTCCTTTTTATAAATTCCTCCCTTCAATCTGCAGGGAAGGGAATTTGGGGGAGATGTTTTTCTGGTGCATGAATTTAACATATGGTTTCTGTGAATAATACATACCAAGTTCTTAGGGCCCAGAGTTAGTGCTGACTTAGAGGTAAATTCATTAGATATCAAGATACAATATGTAGTGACTATTAAATCTGCTTCCAATAATCCCACAGCAATTAAGTCATTGCCATCATTAATGCCTGATGATGATTTCATGTTTCAGGACACAGAGGAGGGATTGTTTCTCAAGAGACTTTTGTCTTAAATTTTACTTTTTAATAAAAAGACTAATCTTTACATCATCTTTTATGGTTGAATAACAACAGATATATAATAGATAATTTACAGCAAAAATAACTTTACCAATGAAAGATACTTCTCATCTGTGGCAGAGAAGGAAGGTGCAGGCCTTGGTGGTATTAGAACAGACCTGGGTGTGAATTATAACTTGTACCCTAAAAACTCTACCTTTCCCACTCACAGCTCCTTTTTGTCCAAGAAATTTTGACACAACCCTGAGTTATATAAAATAAGGAGGCAAATTAAACATTTGCTGATAATAAGTCAAAGTAATTTATTTTAAAACAATTCCTTGGTCAACATGAAATTTTACCACTTCTTAAAGATGAAATTATTTGTATGCTTATTAATATATTGAGGTGGATGTTCATGCTTATTTTCATATAAAGAGTTAAATCTCAGCTAAGCATTTGTACTGTGGGGTGAGAGCATTTCAGCATGTGTTCAGTTGACTGATACTTTAGAGTACCACTTCACAGAACTTCTAGTACAAAATGGAGTGAGCATGTTTAGGGCCATTTCAGGAACTGTTGGACATTCTAACTCAACCCCAAGTCAAAATTCATTTCATGATTTTCTTTATGTTTATTTTTCATTTTTAAATTAGCTTACAAATAGGTTTTCTAATGGTATTTTCATGTTTACTTTGTTTTAGCTCATTCTCAGCACTCTCCTCCCACCCCAGTCAGTGGAAAGACATTTCATGTTTCTGTTTATTTGTTCGTTTTTAGAAGAAGTATCTCACTCTAGCCCAGACTGACCTGGAATTCACTTTGTGGTCTCAGGCAGGTCTCAAGCTCACAGTGATCTTATCTCAGCCTCCTGAGTGATGGGATTAAAGGTGTGCACCACCTGGCTCAGTTAGTTAAATGAAACTAAAGTCAGCCACTCAAAAAACAATGTCGAAAGTCAAACATCCTAACACAATACAATGCAAAACTATACTAAATTTAACATATGCTAAGAGATGATGGTAGGAAAACATTAAAGTCTTTCTTTCCCAAAACTAAACCACCATATATATATATATATATATATATATATATATATATATATATATATATATATATATAAGTGGAAAACTGTATGGTCAGTAAAAAACATTGTCTTGATCAGAGCCAGGGTGTTTCAGGAAGTGTTCACTGGCATTGCATGACCTGACATGTGTAGTAAGAAGTATGCATGTGTGCTCCCAGCCAAGGCTACTGTGAAGCCACGTGATGTGATGTGGGTGAGCACTGTATCATGTACTCAGAAACCTTTTGCTATTGCCAAATTTCCATGGCTGCCCACATTCAGTTATGTTCCATGTGGACTGTGACCAGAAGTTTAAGATGCTGGGAACTCTAAGACATCAGTGGAATGCTGCCTGTTGCCTCATCTTTAATATGAGTCCAACTGTAACTTCTTTATAGTACTGGTGAAGTTGCATGTAATGGCTGGATATAGTGTATATGCCTAACATATAGCTTGTGTTCAATGAAAGTGAATCTGCATTATTCAGCACACATCCATGTCTCTAGGGAAGCTTCAAATAAGCTGTTACCATCAGATAGTTTTTATTCCAGAAATGCTTCCTTGAGTTTGACCTTGACTGTTATATTTTCTTCTGAGATACAGAAGAGAAAATGTGAAAAAAAAATCCCTCCTCTGCTAAGTCACTAAGTGGCATTTTGCTTCCCAGCCATGAAAAAGTGGCTAACAGCATGTTCAGTGCAGTGTGTTATGTAAGCCTTGGGTGTGCTTCTCTGGCATTGTTTCACAAATATGTTTCCATATTTCTATGTGCAAATGTGCACAGAGACACAGGGATAGACAGGGGACCGGGAAAGGGATCAGAAAGCTAAAGATAACACATGCTATGCAAAGTGGAATTAATTCCAAACACATACTGTGAAGGATGAATACTCTTCTCGAGGAAAATACAACTTCATTTTTAAACCTGGACAGTTTTATAAAGTGACAATTTATAATTTTAGGAAAATGATTTGCAGCAGATCCTAGGTGGTAAGACGCTCCTCCAGTGTTCCTTTTTCTGTGGGTTGGAAATAACATCTCTTAATTTCTCCATACATGTTTCTGTAGCATTTATGTAATTTCATTACCTCCTCACAGCATGTTTGATCTGAGGTTATTTATAAACTATAAGATACGTCTTCAGCCTCACTGGTGGATGGAATGAAGAGGAATCCAAGACTACATATTTGGAATAAGATTTTAGGGCTGAGGATGTAGGTCAGAGGTAGAGTGCCTGACAAGCTTGCATGACGCCCTGGGTTTAGATCCTCGGTCCTGAAAAAAGGGTAATGAGAGTTTATAGTTATTAAATGGAATTGTGTGATATGAACTCAAGTGGGCGTGAAGTAGGTAAGGTGAGAGGTCTCCAGTCAGCTACATTGATAATGAATGAGTTCAGAGTGGAGACTAAGTTCTGACTTAATGGTCTTGGAGGAATGGGAGGAAGGACGAAAGTCATTAGAAGAATAGGAAGTCAAACTGTACTCCCCAAAAGACTGGGCTTATGCCAGAAAATTCATCAGGCTGTGAAATAACAGTGGAATTGGCTATGAGATGTGGCGTTCCTGTGAAACTGTAGGGAAAGGCCTGCATTGAAATTTAAAACCCACCAGTGAGATTTAGCAAGCAGAATAGTGGTGTCTCTCTGCCTTTTACATTAGGAAACTTGAAGTGAAGAATTTCTGTCCCACAAATATGCAGGACAAAATAAAAAGTTTGGGGTATGTGTCCTTCCATGATTTTAAATGCACCAAGATAAGACACAACCCAGTGTTTTCTGGTCATCACTCCTGAAATAATAAATTGACCCAGAAGAGAACTTTCTAAAAAAAAGTTCAAGTACCCATACTCACCTGCAGGTCATGGAGAAGGCATCTTTTAAGGTTGGACTTGACAGTCCTCAGAGGTCACGTGTACAGAGGGCCTTCTGCCTGCCAGCTCAACACTATGCTCCTTCATGGCTCAGATCCTTGGAGAGCTGCCAAGGAGGACAGGGGCCAGACAGCAGAAAATATCCACAGCATCAAGCCTGTCCTTACCTTTTCTTTACCCCTTAGAATGCTAGTTTTTTATTTTGCTTTTTTTGGGCACCTTGAGCCATAGTTAAGATGTGGTCCTTATCTCAATTAAGATGGCTAAGTCAGACATGAAGTTTTTCTGGCTCCTCCATGACACCCTCCCCAACATCCCCCACTTCACACAATATATCTGGACTTTACTTTAAAATCACCACAATGCTCAGTACAAAAGAGACAGATGACCTAGCCTTTCAAAACTCCCTTGTCTTCCCAGGGTCACCACTTGTGAGCTGGGAAAGCTGTGACCTGGTGCTTTTCATCGGAATGGCCCTCTGAAGGGCACTTCCCTGACACTGACGACCAGCACCTCAACAGCTCTTCTCTCTGTAGACTGCAGTTCCCACCTCATTGCTCCAGATGAGTTGCTGAGACCCACACCCCTGCCCACAGACCTTACACAGACTCGTGTTTCCACAGTTTGAGTTTTGTGTCTGTGGGATTCTTGTTGCACTTTGTCATCTAAATCCTGACTGTAGCCCTTGGCAAAGAGGCAGATGGTGTTTTTTAAAAGATTAATGCACAGCATCAGTAGAATATGCAAAAATATGATTGTTCTTCCAAAAAGGCTCAGCCCCTTGCTATGGGACAGTGTGATCAAAGTCCATTTAAAGTACTTATGTTGTAGTAGGTCTTATAAAGAAAAAGGAAAAAAACTCATTTTCAATGCGTTTCAAAGATGAGGCTCCCTAGGCAGCATTGTGAGGTGCCCTTGTCCACACCTGGTCCAGGTTGCCCAGGAGGTCTGTTAGGATGGCATGGCTCTTCCAGCCTGATTCTGGCTGTGCTGCCTTAATGTCTTACATGGCTTTGTTGAGAAAAGACCTTGTGCTAGAATCCACATTCATCTTCATACATGAGAAAGACAGTATCCATTCAGTGGATGCTAATAGAGGCAGCAGATGGGGTTGTGACACTGGAATTAAGGCATTTGTGTGAGGTCTTGAGCTAATTGTATCTGCACAGATTCCAAGCCCAATTTTGTGTTTCGTTAGATGTTTAGCATTCTGGCCCATAGTCATCAAGGAATCAATTCTCCCTCTCCTGCACTGAGGCCAACAGGACTGTTAGGTCATGTAGCTGAGCTCAAAGCAAGCAGGCTTTGTAAAGGCTTGGTGTTTGGTCCCACGGGTGAGTTGGGTCCGTGACAGTCTTGCTAATGAAGCCCAGAAAGGGTGCTGAAGTTCATGATCAGGCCAGGGCTGAGGATTATTAAGTGGAAGGCTGTGCCTTGGTCTCCTGGGATTTTTCTTAAGGATAAGGGCTCATGCGACTATTCCTGAGACAGTGGCGCTGCCCTGCTCTCGGAAGTAAACAGGAGGTTTTTCTTTTTAATTCCTTACAACCAGGAAGCTTTAGAGCAACTGTCAATGAGAACTGAGGCTGCCTGTTCTAGAAGTTCATGACCGAGATGCTAAGTTTCCCTTGTCATCTGTCACTCTGTGTACAATTTATGATGATCTCAAGTCTAAGCACATGAGAAGAAACTGTGGTCTCTACAATCAGTTTCCTATAGTAAAACATGGTATTGAGACTCTGGACTTTATGGAGGGCTGGAGTGGATAGTTCAGGGAATTCATGAGAGTTGCTGATCCAAGAAATCAAGTGGGTGCCATCCCATGCCAACACCCCGAAGGCACTGCTTGTTTTTCTATGGGCCTTACCCTTCCTAGGACAGTTTTGAAGGGCATTATTATTTCCTTTTGGAAAGGCATCTCTGTCTCTTTATTCAAGGGTTGGAAATTGGTTCCTCTGAAGTATGAGACTAAGATTAAATTGGACCACACAATAAATCTGGACTTCACTTTAAGTTCCTAGCTAATAATGCTCGGCCCAGTGGTCTGATGATCCCACGCTGTGCTGGCACAGGTCTCTTACCTCCTCGGTTCTGCATCACACTGTCTCATGCTCTGGACTGGCTTTCTACTCTCTCCTGCTCTGACCCAGTCTGTCCTAACTGACACAGACCCTGACCACATTCCTTCTCTGATGTGTGGAACTAGCTTCTGACCTCAGGGAAGGAAGTCTTGAATATTTTTGTCCAATGTGGATTTTGTCCTCGTCCACTTCCTGCAAGAAAAGAGTGACCAAGACACAATGTTCTATGAGCATTCGACTAAGGTTTCAAGACTGGAAGGGAAGGTGACACAGAGGACAGTGACAAGTACTACACAGATGGGATGTGTCCACAGGCACTATCCATGGCCTCACCAAGCATTTGTGAATGCTCCATCTGGAAGAAGGAGGCACATGAGTTTGGAATCTAACCACTACTTCCTCATCAAGTCCAGTCTGGGGCTGCAACTACCCAAGGGGTGTGTGTGACCTGGTTCAAAGTCACACAAAGGGATTATGCATTGTTCAAGTAGCTCTGTTGGCTCCTTACAGTCCTCCTCCTGACTCCTTGTCTGCTCGACTTCAGGGTGGCTAGGGAAGAGTTGTCATTGCTGGGCAGACTCTGGGGACTCGGCCCTTTGTGCAGCATCCAAGACTGTCACTGCTTGCCATTCACAAGCATTTAGAGCTGTATCTCACCTCTGATCACACATATTGATACATACTGACATCCCGTATTAACTTAGTACTGATTGGGTGCATTTTGTTTCTTTTTGAAATTATTTGGCAACTCATTCCTTCATAGGAATGATTTCTTGGCAATAGTTGTACACTTTGAAGAATTCTTAGAAAATGAGGTAATGTGACCCATTAACTACTTCCGAAGTGTAATGACATTGTAATGAACACTAATTGCAACAATTAATGCTGTTGACATAATGCTACATTTTGTTGGGATTTGATTAGCCATCTATTAATATTGACACAGCAGTTTTCATATTTTGAAACCAATAAATTTTCTTCAATTTTCAAGCATCTTCATAGGTTCTCAAATGCTTATGTTTGTGCCCCCAACTGCAGAGTGCTTGCACCTCATATTCTGGATTTGACTGGCAGGAACCTAGAGAGAGAGCATTATGTACCTGTGTGTAAACCAAACTTTCTGAATCCTCATTTCTGCACCCACGACTTAGTCCTTTTCCAGGGTAAATAACAGCCTCAACATCTAATCACTTCTGGACCCTCTTTGGCCTTTCAGAGATACCATATTATGTTATGCAGCATTATGTAGTTTCCTAAAGCATAGGTGTCTCCATCTTGAACAGTATCAAATGTAGAAAATAAACAGTTTGGTTCACTTATAGATGTTGCACATATTATACACTCCCTCCATTCAGGCCTGGCATGAGTGCCTGGTACATAGTAAGTGCCAGTGCACATTTCTTTCATGTATTCATATAATTTGATATGATACTTTCAAAAATGTAGAAGATTTCCAGTAGTCTTTCTTTTAAAAGTCGTTTCAAATTTGAGAACTGGAGCATTAAAGATGATATTGTCTACAAAGTCAGAAGGGCTCACCAGTAACAAATTTTAATGTTTGTTCAGAGTCCCTGCCTGACTCTTTGGAGTGGAAGCCTCAAACCACTGTGGTTTTAGAATGGAAGCTCTTTTAAAATCTCTTGCTGAAGTTGCATTGGAGTTTCTCAGTCTAACCCAAGGGTTTATCTGCCACGAAAGGTAGTGCACATTTTCCTCAAGAGGCATAAACTACTTGCAGCTTTTTTTTCCATGTGTGTATGTAGGTGTATGGGTGTGGGTGCACGTGTGTATGTGTGTGTGTGTATGCGTGTGTGTGTGTGTGTGTGTGTGTGTGTGTGTAAGTGCCTAGGCACGTGTGTGATGGTTCACCTCTGGTTGACGATTTGACAGGTTTTAGAATCACCATGGAAACAAATCTCTTGGCATTTCTGATAGGGATTTTCTAAATTAGGATCCACCATAACTGTGGGTGGAGTCATTCCCTGGACTGGATTCTGGATTGAATGAAGAGGAGAGAGCCAGCTGAACACCAGCACTCATCACTCTGCTTTGCTTCCTCCCTGCTCCTGCTGTGATAATGTGATGCTGGCTTCCTGCTCCTGCTATGTTTCCCCAGGGTGATGTAACTGTAAGCCAAAATACAACCTTCCTTCACTAAGCTGCTTCTGGTTGGCTCTTTGGTCCCAGCAATAAGAAAGTAACTTGGGCTGGAGAAATGGCTCAGCAGTTAAGGCACTTGCCTCCAGTGCCTAAGGCCCCTGGCTCGATTCCCCAGGACCCACATATGCCAGACCCACAAGGTGGTAGCCCTGGTGCTCTCTCTCTCTCTCTCTCTCTCTCTCTCTCTCTCTCTCTCTCTCTCTCTCTCTGTATGTATGTATCTCTCTGCTTGAAAATGAATAAATAAAAAAATTAAAACAAAAAACAAAAAAAAGAAAGTAACTGACTCAATGTATGTGCTCATGTGTGTGGAGGCCTGAGGTTGATGTCCAGTGTCTTCCTCAACCTCTCTCTCTACCTTATGTGAGACAGGGTCTCTCCCTAAACTCAGAGCTCACCTAGCTAGATAATCTAGCTAGTGAGCCCCAGGTATACTCCTGTCTCTGCCTTCCCAGCACTGGTATTATAGGTGCATGCTGCTGTGTTTGGCTTTTACATGGGTTTGAGGAAGCTGAACTCACATCTTCATGCTTATGTGGCAAACGTGTTACAGACAAGGCAGCTTCCCCGACACTACTTGCAGGATTTAAATGACACTTTTTCAGTTTGTACTCATATAGGGTTTCAAAAATCTGGAACTCAATAAAATCCAGGATTCCTTTGATGAAAAGGCAATTTAGAATTTCCCCACAGGAGGGTAGAACTTAAGTCGGGAAGTACTTAAAAGACAGCTCATTATTTTCAAATATTTATGCTGAAAATTACTATAAATGAGCTGTGAACTTAAATCTGACTCAGATCCTATCCAAGAGGAATGATGGTTTTGAATGGCTATAATTTTAGTAGTTTCTTGCAGTATAACATTTAGTTAGAGCTATTAACAGGGAAGATAAACCAAGAAGGCTCTCGTTTTTAGAGCCTATGCAAGGAGACAAGAAAGGTATGTGGGTTTGTGGCCTATTCCTACATAACCAATAATCCCAAAGCCCATTGTTCAAAATAAAAGTCATAATTATCTATCATGGTTCTTAGGATTGCTGGGGTCAGCTAGGAGGTTTAGCTGGGACTTCTCATCTAGTTTCAGTTAAATAGGAGCTGGGGCTAGAGTCATTTGAAGGCTCAACTGAGGTGGCCATCCAAACTGAGCCAACCACATGACCGGCATTTGACCCAACTAGGGCAATCAACTAGAATGCCCACCTATAGCCTCTCCCGGGGCTTGGGTTTCTCAGAGCACAGCATCTGGGCTCCAAAAGGGACACCCCACCAGCAAGCGATCTAAGAGATATTGATGCAAGGATTATTATGACCTAACCCTAGAAATAACAGAATGTGTTTTTTGCTGCTTTCTATTAATCAAGCAAACCATGAAGGTTTTCTAAATTCTAATTATAAATTAAATAGATACTACCTCTTGGTAAGGGTGTGCCAAGCCTACATTCTAAAGCATTAACTGGGAAAAAATTACTTGCTTCTGTTTTGGAAAATATGTGGACTGGCAGATTATTGTGTTGGCACCATTCACTATGTAAAGATTATAAATATTAACCACAAATATTAATAATATGAGCCATACTTGTCTAGTACATTTGGTGTTTTAGGAACTAATCTAAATTCTTTATAGACACCAAGTTATACAAGCCTCACAGCCTGATGCTATCATAAATTCACAGAAGATGAAACTTATACAAAGAAAGATTGGGTAACTTGCCCAGAGTTACAAATGAATTTCAGATATTCTGTCCCCAGAGTTTATATTCTTATTCACTATACCATTCTACCTCTGAATATTTGATATTTTATCTTAGTTTTTAAGTTAAAATATTCTCAGTGTTATTGTTGTATTAAGAAGAACCAGTCTCCTCCATTCTTCCTTTTCTTTCTCCCTTTCTATCTCTCTTTCTCTCTAGAACATCAAGGTACCTCTTGAGACAGGGTATATATTGATATTAGAAAATACATTATCAAAACACATTTTCACAAAGTTAAAAACATGACTCAAAAAATCAAAAGTCAGGGCTGGAGAGATGGCTCAGCTATTAAAATGCTTACCTGCAAAGTCTAATAATGAGGGTTTGATTCCCCAGAACCCAAGTAAAGCCAGGTGCACAAAGTGGCATATGCATCTGGAATTCCTTTGCAGGGCTGGAGGCCCTGGCGTGCCCATTCTCTCTCTGTCTCTCTTCTCTCTCTGCTTGTAAATGAATAAAAACATGTATTTTTTTTAAAAAGTAAACATGTGCCTAAATTTTTTAATAATATTCATGGTGGAACTAGCAAGAAAGGGGGCTAATTAAAAGAGAATTTGGAATATAGAAATGTTTCTATTCGCTGAAATAAAGGAAGTTTGAATAGGATTAGTAATTTAATTTAAAAGTAGTTAATATTCTCTAAAACAGCAAAACTACAATGAAGTTCTATTTTCTTTTAGGGAGAAATGACTTGTACCCCTGGGTCAATTCTGTGTCACTGTTTTCTCTAACTGATAACTTCTCTTACAGAGTTGTAAAATGCCCTAGTTGATAGCATATGGCCAGATGGATATAAGCACAAATGCCTAAAAGACAAGGAAACCGGGCTGAAGAGTTGGCTTAGTGGTTAACGCCTTTGCCTGCAATGCAGAAAGACCAGAGTTCAATTCCCCAGTGCCCATATAAAGCCAGTTGTGCAAGAGGGCACATGTGTCTGAAGTTTATTTGCAGTGGCTGGAGGCCCTGTGCCAATTCTCCCTCTCTCTCTCTCTCTCTCTCTCTCTCTCTCTCTCTCTCTCTCTCTCTCTCTCTCTCTCTCTCTCTGCCTCTCTCTCTCTCTCAAATAAATAAATAAAATATTTTTTAAAAAGACAAGAAAACCATTGACAGTCCTGCTAGATGATACCCCACACCACACAGCAAGGTTATCAGAAATCCCTTTGCTGCATGTCCATGTCTTGGGCTATTTTTCCTGACAGATCAAAGCAAAGGCCCCTAAAGGCAGATACAATAGACCTTTGATGCTTTATTTGCTGCACAGAATCTGATTTTTTGTTTGTTTGGGTTTTTTTGAGGTATGGTCTTGCTCTAGCCCAGGCTGACCTGGAATTCACTATGTAGTCTCAGGGTGGCCTTGAACACTCACACTCATGGTGATACTCCTACCTCTGCCTTCAGAGTGCTGGGATTAAAGGCATGTGCCACTACACTCGGCCAGAATCTTTTTAAATTGTAGAATGTTTTGTCTTCATTAATCAGAGAATCTGCTACTGGATGAGTCCTGGAGGGAGGTGGGTTTCATGTTCTCTCTGAACCCCAGCAGCAAGGATGCAGGCACATGCATTAGACATGGCCATCTGGTTGTACTTGCCCAAGATTTTGAAACCCAACTAAATGGCATGAGGAGACAATGTGGTTTTCATTCATCTCATTTGTATAGAAGGAGTTTTGCTTCCTGTGGCAGAAAAATTTCCCCAACTAGTACACCTTAATAGTAGTAGGGTGCACCTTAATATTGGATCTAACCACCCAGCTGTCTAGCCAAGAATTATAGCATTCACATCAACTCTGTGAGCCTTTCAATGCCTTTGTAACTGACTCTTTTCCGTAAATAGCATGAGATATTTCTGTTGCTTACAACCAAGAACACTAGAATATCAGTAGGAATTCCTTCACTTAGGTCAGCAAGCATTTTATTCCTGTCACAAGATCTTTTATGCTGAGATTGTCAATGTTGTACTTGATGCAAGGAAAATTTCTTTCTTCAGTCTCTCAGAATATGTGCTGACATTGGAGTTTTCGTTCTTAAAAATATATATAATGTCGGGCTGGAGAGATGGCTTAGAGGTTAAGGCACTTGCCTCTAGTGCCTAAGGCCCTGGGTTCAATTCTCCAGGACCCACATAAGCCAGAACTACAAGGTGGTGGCCCTGGTGCACTCACTCACTCTCTCTCTCTCTCTCTCTCTCTCTGCTTGAAAATGAATAAATAAAATTTTAAAAAATTTAAATATATATATATAATGTCATATATATAATATCATTAACTGCATGTCTCTGTGTGAAAATCACTTCTGTGATGATGAATATATGAAGTCTGTGCAAAATAGACACTTAATAGTGAAGAGCTTTAATATTTCACAAATCACTGTGAACCTGACATTATGATAATAATTTAGTCTTCCTGAAAGTTAACCTTCAAACATTTTTTGGCTCTAAGTCTTCATCATCTGTGATTTTATAATGGCTTTTAAAAGTTTTTTTCTGCCTATAGCCATCATCAATCTTTAGATTTCCTTGGATTATTTTTCACCTCTGTATGATTCATGAAAGCATACTAGGATATTCTAGAATGTGACCAGAATTTATCCCTCTTGTCAGGAGAATGTACATCAATACAGATGTCATGAACAGAGAGAGATGGTATTTCTGACCAACGGGGATGAGATTTGCCCTTCTGCCTAAGACAATTAAAAGTTAGGTACAGTTTATGTAACTATTTTTTAGGACAATGAATTTCAGGTCATGGATGTCAATGGGCTAAGACCCATAATAACCTCATCTTAATATTTGGAGAGAGACTCCTGTCAATAATGTAAGAAGAGAGACCCCAGGAGGTCTGCTAGATTCCCTGAGTTGAGGGTGTCTATCTGAGAACCTGGATTCAGGAAAGAACAATGGTGGTTAGATCCCAAAGGGTCAAGTAGTGGGAAGGAGAGAACTACACAGAAAACTTAAGAGATCTGCAAAGAGTCTTCCTGGAATAGTCAACAAAGTACTGACCAGCACAAATGTGAATGAATCACCCAGGACTAAAGAAAGAGCCTTCCAAAGGACTCGAGGTATCTAAGGCTCTCATGAGATGAGATGCCTGCTCACACTCACCAGACAGGAAAACCTTGTCATCCATGAGGCCCTTGGAATGAACTCATGGAGTCTTGCTTCAGTGGTAGAAAATAATAATATCTATACTGCATTCTGTTGTGGTTCTTCCTAGAAGGTCATAAACGTAAGAAGACCTTTAAGAGAATCAAACTGAAACCACATGGTCATCTCAATTG
>PVHP010005739.1:0-63758 GCA_004024765.1 Zapus hudsonius
GTGTGTGTGTGTGTGTGTGTGTGTGTGTGTGTGTGTGTGTGTGTAGACAAAATACTTAACAATGAGGCTTGGGATAAAGTTTGGCAATAAATAGCTTGTCATATTTTGGAGCATCAGGGGCCTCACTAGCCAACAACTCACTGGAAAGTATCCCACCTTGTTTTTATTCTGAAATAAATTCCAGAGGGATAAGAAATATAAATTCCCAAGCAATCTAAAAGCACTAGAAGAAAACATGCAAAGGATGTCCACTTAATATAGTGGACAGTAGAGTGTGGTGGCACTTTTTTGGTTAGAGAAGCTTCTCTTGTTAGATGATGATGACCACTTAGGTCTACTCAAAATTCACCAAGTGATGAGAAAAAGAGACAGTAGAATATTCAGCACTGAGACATTGCTATTACCCCCTCCAAGGCTCAGAAACCATTGTGGAGGAGGTGGCAGAAAGATTATAAGAGCCAAAGGAAGGGGAAGAGTGCTTACAATACTGTCTTCCAGACACAAAAAGACCTTCATATTCATAACCTCACAGTGACTAACACTTCTACACAGATCTGTATAATTGGGGAAAAATTATGACATCAAAATAGAAGAGAAACTAATTGGAAAGAAGAAGGGATTTGGTGGAGAGGAGATTTGGGAGAGGGAAAGCAGGGGTGATAAGAAGAGATTACGATATGGTATATTGTCTATATTTGTGGATGTTGTCAACCAAAAGTTTAAAAATTAATTAATAAAACAAAAAAATAAAAGAATTTTTAAAAGAAAAGACCAAAAAACATGATGGTTTGATTTTATCTTCTTTCCTTGTGGTAAACTATGAAATGGCTCTAAAAGATGTGTTACCATCTCAGTTCCTGGAACCTGTGAATATTATCTTGTATGTCAGGCTTTACAGAGGTGAGGAAGTTGAGGTCTTGAAATGAGATTATACTGGATATTTTGGGTGAGCTCAAAGTCTAATCACAGGTAGTATCCTTATGAAAAAAAGATAGGAAGAGCTCTAAACTAGAAACAAAGAGGGTGAAACAATGTGACCATGGAGGCAGAAACTATAGTAATGCAACCACAAGCCAAGGTATGCCAGCAACCAGAAGAAGCCAGAGGACACAAGGCAAGATTTGCCCCTAACTTCTCAAAGGGTGTCCCCACAGCCTCAGGTGTTTGAACACTTTGTCTTCTATGGTGGCACCGTTTTAAGAGGTTCTGGAATCTTCAGGAAATGGGATATAGCTGGAAGTGGGTCACCAAAGGATGGGCTTTGGGGCTTATTGGCCCACCCTGAGTTCAAATGGTCTCTCTGGTCCACTGAAATGTGAGCAGGGAGCCTCCTCCTCCTGTTGCCAGGGTATCCCCGCCATGATAGATTGAACCCTCAAATCTAAGTCAAAATAAATTTTTCTTCTGGATTGTTCTTATCAAGTATTTGGTTTTGGACTACTAAAACTGATTTTAGACGTTTGATTTTCAAAACTGTGAGAAAATACATTTCTCTTGCCCTTTAAGTCACTAATTATGTGGTTGTCACTTGTCATATCCTTCCTAGGAAACACAGTATATTCCTCCAGCCCATACAGCGCCCTCCAAATTGAGAGTGGGAATATGGATATTTCATAAAAATAATCAGAATACCAGGTGAGAAATTTGGTAAATATTTGAAAAAATGGGAAATGAATGAGGGATGAGTAACTTACCAGAGTCAAAATAGTCATAATGTGGCAGCCTGGAGATGGGACTGTTAAGAAGACATATGTCTGTTGTGCCCAGATAGCATACATAAGGTCAATAAGCAAGCAGGAAAAGAGTGAGGTGAGGGGCTGACACCAGAGATAAGTTAAAGGCCTTAGCATGGACTTTGGTTCCCCTGTCCCTGAATGCCATAAGCCATAAACCCCTGACCTCACCTCTAATCCATGCCTCACTACTTGACCTGACAAACACCAGTTCTGACACCATTTAGTTTGCAAGATCCACAAGGCTTTTCCTGGAGTAAGGGGAAATGCCATAAAAGGCAGGCCCAGGCTTCCCCATAACCACTCTCCATCATGG
The DNA here is from genome assembly GCA_004024765.1 of Zapus hudsonius. Taxonomy (NCBI): domain Eukaryota; kingdom Metazoa; phylum Chordata; class Mammalia; order Rodentia; family Dipodidae; genus Zapus; species Zapus hudsonius. The sequence goes on from PVHP010005739.1 coordinate 2,050, forward strand.
AAGGAAGACTTTTCTTGAAGGTCTAGTACCAGTCTGCCACACAAACAACATCATCCTAAGAGTTCAGAACACTAGGAATAAGATCCTACAAACTTTCTGTGCTGGTTAACCTCTGGTTGTCAACTTGACATGATTTAGAATCACCATGGGAAAAAAATCTCTTGGCATGTCTGTGAGGGATTTTCTAGATTGAATTCACTGAGGTGGGAGGAACCACCCTAATATGGGCAGTGCCATTTCATTGTCCCAGAATGAGTATAAAAGGAGAAAGTGAGCCAAGCAGCATCATTCATCACTCTCTGCCTCCTCACTGTGGACTGAATGTGACCAGCTGCCTCAAGCTCCTGCCCCAAGGCCTCACCACCATAATGAAATGTAACCTTGAACTCCAAGTCAAGCCTTTCCTTCCTTAAATGGCATCTGCCAGGTGTTTGGTCACAGCAAAGAGAAAGTAACTAGTATACTTCCAGAATTAAAAACCAGGTCACATTCTGCCTAGAGGCTAGCAATCTTAGTAGCATCAGACTTCAAAAGCAATATCCAATTCTAGATAACGCAATATTCTCCCATCCAAGTACTAACCAGGCCTGACCCTGCTTAGCTTCCAAGATCAAACGAGATCAGGCATGTTCAAGGTGGTATGGCTGTAGATATAAAGCAACATTCTCAAAATGCCGAGAGAAATTATCTTGCAACTGAAACGTCTATCATGTCTAGCAAGCAACAGTCACAGATGGCTGTGGAAGCATGAAATGGGGATGTTTAGGGAGAAAATAGAATTGATATTTATTTCATGTATTGCAGACTTAGAGAGAAAATTATGACTAAGAGTTTGCCAAATCTGTTGAACTTATTTTATTGCGAACTTTACTGTATGAACATATTGCTTGTTGGTCTTAAATACCCATCAAATTATACACTTATGTTCCCTCTTCTCAATCCCATTCATCTAAGGTTTATTTTGGCCTACAGTCTGGAGGGGAAGTCTCATGGAAGGAAAGTATGTAGAACAGAGGATGGGCATCATATGTGACCACAGCACCTGGCAGAAATCAGCAAGTGTGAGCTGAGCTCTGGCAAGGGGGAAGTTGGGCTATAATACCTCCAAGACTGACCCCAACAACACACCATCTCCAGCAAGGCTCTACCTTCCAAATTGCCAACCAGCTAGGGACAATGCATTTAAACACATGAGGCTAAAATACCACAGGAACTCTAAAACCCTGAGTCAGCACCTTTAATCCCAACACTCTAAAGACTAAGGGCAGACTTCACCATGAGTTCAAGGCCTGCCTCAAAAAAGTTATTCATTAAACTACTATTTATTGTACTCTGGGCATGGTTGCACACATCTGTAATCCCAGAACACAGGAGGCTGAGGCAGGAGGAGCTCACGTTCCAGGCTACCTATCTAGGCTACTATGGTGGGTTTATGGGTGTTGTACCAGTTTCCTCTTGCCAGTGTTTGGCAATCTCTTCTGGTGCTGTTTTCCACCTGATGTTGGCCAGGAGGTGATGTACAGCCTCTGCTCATGCTATCATTTTCCCTGCCACCATGGAGTTTCCCCTTGAGTCTGTAAGCCAAAATAAACCATTTCCTTCAAAAAAAAAAACTGAGCTAGGCATAGAGACATTCATCTGTAATCCCAGAACTCAAGGATACTAAGGCAAAAGGATCTCTTGAGTCTGAAACCATAATGGTCTTCATAACAAGATCCTGTCTCAAAATAAAAAAAAAAATCACCCCAACAACAACTGAAATCCTGTTTGTTAGAAACTGTTTTAACACATCTTGGTTAGATAGAAATTTTTACAAAGAATTATGCTGCATGAACTATCCCCCAAGACAAAGCCCACAAACAAAAACAAAATAGACTCATGCGGTATAAATTACTCTCCCTCTTCCTGTCAAAAAGCACTTGAGAGAAGCAACTTAAAAGAGGAAAGGTTGATTTTGGCTAATGGTTTCAGAGTTATCAGACCATCATGGTGGGGAAGGCATGACAGTGGGAGCAGACCCATAAATGGCCACGGAAGCTTGTGCCTGGACACATTGCCCATCTGGCTAGACAAGAAGCCAAGGGAGGAAATTCCACCCAAAACCCAAAGCTGGTATGACCCTCAGGGTCCCCCCCTTAATGCCTATTCAGCCATTGAGGCCCTATGTCCAAAGGCTCCATAGCCTCCCCAAGCTGAGCAACCAGCTTGGCAGCACATGTTCATATGCCTGAGCCTGTGAGGGTCATTTCATATTCACATCATAACATATGGTTCCACTACACTCCCACTCCAAAGATACATATATACACATATGCACAAGGATTGAGGTATGAGTCTTCACAGACTGTCTCTGAAAAGAAAATGTTCATAGGGAATGACTCTGGCATAGGGTATTGTAGTAAGTAGGGAACCAAATTTTCACCGTTATACCAGTTTGTCACTTAAAAATCTTATGATAGTGAATACAACACGTATTCATTAAAATGAATACTTTAAAATGTTTACTTATTTGCTTGTGTGTGCGGGGGAGGATGCACCAGGGTCTCTTGCCATTGCAAATGGATCACCATATGTTTGTGCCACTGTTTGAGTCCAGCTTCACGTGAGTAGCTGGGGTATTCAACCCAGGCTGGCAGGCTGTGCAAGCAAGTGCCTTGAACTGTGAAGCCCATCAAATGAATGTTTTTGGTGTGGCACATGATGTGTGTGTGCCATGGTGTGCCTGTGGAGGTCAAAGAACAACTTGAGGTGTTGGTTCTCACTTTTCACCTTGAGACAGGGTCTTTTATACTCTTCGTACATGTTTACGTAGTGTGCGTGTGTGTGCGCGTGTTAACATGTGTGTGGTCGACCATGTGCATGTGCACATATGTGGAGCTGCATGTGGAGGCCAGAGGTCCACAATGGGTGCTTTACTCAATCACACTCCATCTTATTTATTGAGACAAGGCATTTCACTTGAACTCAGGACTCACCAACTCAGCCCCAGGGTATGCTTTGCTCTCTCTGCTTCCAAAGCACTGGAATGACAGACGAGCTGGCATGCCCATCTGGCATTTAGATGGGTGCTGGGGTCCAAACTCTGATCCTCACACTTGCTCTGCAAGTCTTTACCCACTGGGCCATCTCCCCAAACTCCAAACAAATATTAACATTACATTGACAACGTCCATACTTACAGACAATATGCCATGATCACAATCCCTCCTCCACCTTCTTTCCCCCTGCCAAATCCCTCCCCCCTGAACTCCATCTTCTTTCCAACCAGTCTCTCATCTATTTTGATGTCATTTTTTTTTTTTTTGGTTTTTTGAGGTAGGGTCTCGCTCTAGTCTAGGCTGACCTGGAATTCACTCTATAGTCTCAGGGTGGCCTCAAACTCGCGGCAATCCTGCTACCTCTGCCTCCCGAGTGATGGGATTAAAGGCGCGTGCCACCACGCCCGGCTGATGTCATCATTTTTTTCCACTGTGAGGTTATGAATGTTAAGGCCACTCTGTGTCTGGAAGACAGCATTATAAACAGTCCTCCACTTCCTTTGGCTCTGACATTCTTTATACCACTTCTGCAATGGTCTCTGAGCCTTGGAAAGTGTGATAGAGATGTCTCATTTAGTGCTAAATACTCCACTGTTCCTTCTTCTCGGCACTTTGGAGAGTTTTGCGGCATCCCAGTGGTCACTGCCATCTGAAAAGAGAATCTTCTCACCAAAAGTGAGAGGAACATTAATATTAATATATGTGTATAATCATAAATATTTTGAGGGCAGTTTAATTGGACATAATTTATCTAGAAAACATTAGCAGTTTCCCTCTTAGGGCTTATGACCTTCTAAGTCATAGGCTTTTGAGTAGGTTTTCAGAACCAGGCAGGAATTCCTTCTAGTAGAGCAGTTAATCCAATCCAAGAGCAGTTAATTTCCCCCCATAACAGACATGCCACCCCTGCACCAGTTGGTACATCTGGCCTGGCAGGACAGCCAAAAAGCTTGCAAAGTCCCCTGCTGGTTAACACCACTGATGACTTTTCTCCTGAAGCAGGCTGCGTAGGTCTTCCCAGCTTCCTGTCAGCTAGTCAACAGCTTGATTTCTCAGTGACCTGTGGCCCAAGCATATGGAGTCTTCAGAAACAGGGCAAAATGGATAATTTTTTAAGGGCACTTAAAAAACATCTTGGTTTAAAAAATTAAAAACTAAACACAGAATCAGCTCTTAATATCTCAGCTTAATCCACCAATTACCTGAAAATGTCATTTCAGTATTTTTAGCATTTTTCCTTTAGGTGGGAGCAACTTCAACTTTTTTTTTTTTTTTTGACCAGATCAATACCAGAGTCTGGATGTCTCATTTTACCTTTTCATAAAATTATATTTTTAGATCTTAAAGTAATGAAAGTATACATTGACAAAATGTGTGGCCCAGAAATGTGCTCAAGTATTGTTCTATTAAAAAAAAAAAAGCTGGGTGTGGTGGTGCACGCCTTTAATCCCAGCACTCAGGAGGCAGAGGTAAGAGAATTGCTGTGAGTTTGAAGCCATCCTGAGACTACATAGTGAATTCCAGGTCATCCTAGGCTAGAGTGAGACCCTTCCTTGAAAAATAAAAGTTTTAACCAAAGGGTGAGAAAAGCATGGATCAGAGGTGATAAACATAGACATTTAGAAGACTTTTTGATGGCCATAAACTCTCCTTCTAGCCAAAAACAGTGAAACGTCTCTGTGGGGTCTATGATCTGTCAAGCCATAGGCTTCTGACTTGGTTCTCAGCGCCAGGCATGAATTCCCTCCCACCGAGTGAGCCTCATATTCAGAGAGCAGTTGATTACCCCCATCACTTGTGTGCCACTATTGCACTGGCGGGTCCATCTTGCCAGTTGGTTTTGTAGCTTGCAGGATCCACTGCTTGTTCACTCTGTTAATGACTTTTAGCCCCCAGCAGCATTGTAAGTGCTTTCTAGCACTGTGAATCTGCTTTTTGAAGATGGCAGTGAATACCAGGGAGACTCAAGACCCACCCATCAGAAAGACAAGACAAGAAAGCCAATGGCCTAGCAAGAGACAATCCTCTATCATACTTGTCAGGACCCAGGAAACACACTGAGGAAGAGGTGGAGTAAATATAAGTGCTGCTTTCACTGCTAACCAAAGAACCACCTCCAGGGAGATGATGGGAGACAGAGATTCAAAAGTCATCAGAGGATGCCAAGAGCTTAACACTGAATGAGACTTATCACATGCCCTCTGAGACACAATGACCAGTGAGGAAGAGGGGACAGGTAAATGTAAGAGGCACAGGGTGAGAGAATATACTCTGAGGAAATGTCCTCTGGACAGAGAGAGACTGGCACATTCATGACCCCATGGTGATTACCAATAAACCCAACTGAAGAAAGAAGACAACATGTCACAAATTCACAACATGATAAAACAAACTTGGAAAATATTTATCAAAATGTTGGAAATGCTTAGCTATGGGTTAGAGAGCAATTAACAGTTCAGTTTGCTTTGCTCTTTGTACTTCTCAAATTTTTCCACAATGGGCATGGTATTTCAAGTACCTTGTTTATCTTCCAGTCTTAATCATTGCCACTCTTGCTTTCTTAGTCCCTGGAAAAACGAAGATTGTAAGGTGTTTGGAGCATTCAATTGTTTTCAATATTATGCAGGCCTTTAATTTCTCAATGCGGAGTGAAAACAATGGCAGAAACTTAAGATACATAGTAGGGATACTGAGCAAGAGGAAGCGGTGCTCATAAAAGGATTCTTCTTATATTCCTCAAATCCAAAAGTGGATTTACTATGCAAAGAACTAAAACTTGCAATTCCCTTTCAAAACCTTATGTCTAATTTTGAATTCATAATTCCTCTTCCTGGGAGACAAATTCCTTCTCTGGCTGCCACTGGCATGAGATTCCTAGGGAAATTCCAACTTCTTCTGTACTATTGTTTCAATGGGCTGATAGCCAAAAAGCAGGGCCACCAGTGTCTATCTTCAGAACATCTTTGCTCTGCTGGATGGTTACATCCTGTTGCCTACCACATGTCTGGCACACTTCAAGTATTCAAAGCCATTTGCAGAATTCTGAATGAAAGTGAATTTTATGCATAAAGAAAAGTCTTCTTGTTCTCTTGTTGGTAAAGCAGTTGAGGGCAAGTTATGGCAGACAGAGTTGTTTCTAAAGACTAGCAGAAAGGGTTCTTCTGTCTTGTATAATAGGGCTACAAAATTGTTCTCTCATCTCCAGAGGGTTGTTGGGACAGGTGAGCAGATCCTACCAGGTCATCAGAGTGCTGTAGCTTAGGTTGGCTTTGTGCTAGGCTTAGGAAAATAAATTTGCCTCTACTTTTTGAAAAGATGAGTCATTGTTTTTATCTCTGAAACTAAGAAAAAAAGCCATATGATACATAGTATATACATGTCCCAAACAAATTGAAAACTATCATGGGACACCAAATGAGAAGAGTATGAATTTAAGAATCAGATGTCACATGACTCAGCAGTTCTATATCTGGGTATACACTGAAAAGAAGTGAAAGTTTTGAATGGATATTTTCACACCCATGGTCGCAACAGCATTACTCACCATAGCCTAAAGTGGAAGCAACTAAGTGTTCATGGACAGAGAAATGGATAAACAAAATGGGGCACATACATAAAATGGAATATGATTTAGTCTTAAATGAATGAGTTTCTGAAACTTGCTACGAGACTCTTACAGATATGCAGAATGAATTAAACTAGGGACTGTCGAAAAATACCACACGACTCTACATGTATGAAGTGTGTAGAAAAGGCAGATTCTCAGAGATTGAGAGTCGAACTGGCTGCCAGGGGCTGAGAGGAGGTAACAGCGTATAGGGTACAGAGGTTCAGTTTTGCAAGGGGGAAATTCAGAGATGAACCTGGGGATAATTGAGCAACAATGTGAATGAACTTAATGTCACTGAACTCCACAGTTCAGAGTGATTCATGTGGGAAATTTTCTTGTGCATTTCAGTACAGTAAACACCTGCCTAAAGGACTAGCCAAGTGAGCGTGGTGGCTCACACCTTTAATCCCAGCACGCAGGAATCAGAGATCGGAGGATCACTGTGAGTTCAAGGCCAGCCAGAGACTACATACTGAATTCCTGGTCAGCCCGAGCTAGAGACCCTACCTTGAAAAACAAACAAACAAACAAAAGACTGTCCCAACTGAACCAGAAGGTAATGAGCATTTCCCTAAATTTTACTGATACCTTAACAAGAAGAGATTGGATGGTTCTTCGAGATCTGTTCTATGTTATACATAGTTATTTGCAAGTGTCAAAAATAACTATTGACATGTATTAAGACCCTTACCATGTGACAGGGATTATGTTGAGAAATTTCATTATTTCGATTTAAAAAAAAATTATCCAGTTAGTTAGGTACAGTTATTATGGCTGTTTTGAAGTTCAGAAAACCAAGTTTTGAACCGTTTAAAACATTTGCCTAAGGTTTGTGAGGAGACTAAATTTGACCTTAGATTTACTAACTTGAGCACATTATTCATTCCGAGTTTGGGATCTATTTTGCACAAATGTTTTGTGGTTGTTTTATCCTACACACTTCTTTAAAGAATTTCTAAAGCTAGAAATCTGAATTATGAGAAGCTAAAGAATACATGTGGGCTGGCAGTGTGGCTCAGAGGCAGAGCATATGCTTACCATGAACAAGTCCTGGATTCAACCCCAAGAACCAAAGGGGAAAAAAGATGTTTATGAGTCTAGGGAATATTAAAGTTGAGCAGTACTTACAAAATTGTGCCTCAAACAAAGCCTTGACAAAGAATGTCATATTTAAGAGTGGAATTAGAATGTTCATGTTCAATCCCAGCCTAAAGGGCCAGAGAAAGTTCTGCCAGTGACTGAATATTTGTTTTCAGGAACAAATTCCTCTGTAAAATTAATTTAATGTCATTTTAGATTTTTTTATTTTCAGGTTTTATAATGGTAAATCCTGACACAATTCAATGTTTTCTCAAATTTTTTTTTGGAAGGGTCTCGCTCTAACCCAGGCTGACCTGGAATTCACTACATATTCTAAGAGTGGCCTTAAACTCATGGCAATCTCCTACCTCTGCCTCCCAAGTGCTGGGATTAAAGGCTACAGATTGGACAAAACATTGGAACCAACTAAATAATGCAAAGATTTGTTGATAATGTACAGACATCTACTTCCTACAAATTTGCACTGACTGGATGCATTTTTGTATTTACTTCTCAAATGTTTATGTGTATACATATAGACAGAGAGAGAGGGGGGGGAAGCTAAATACATGCATTTATATCGCCTACTTCTCACATTGCCATCAACAATAGAAAGGCTTCTGGTCTTATTTTGTTTTGTTTTGTTTCTTTTATCGACAGGGTATCTCTGCATATATCAGTATGAACTCTATGTAACCCAGGATGGCCTCAGAAAAGATTATTAAAGAAATGACATAATAATACCTATAGGAAGCAAGAAAGAGTAACGATGACAGAAGCCTTGAGGTATTTCTGAGAGGAAAAAGTGGATGGATAGATGGATGGATGGATGGACACACAGAGAAGAGACTGCAGACAAGGCACAAGAAAGAGCCTGTGTCTTCCCACAGGAGTACAGAGAGGCTCCACACTCCTCAACAATGCAGTGATGGACTGAGGTACAATTATCAATGGCCTCATTACTGAACTGTATTCAGTGCCTTGGGATAGCTGGGGCACTTTCCTGAGACCTATGTAAACAGAGCCTGGCAGCTGAGACTTTTGCCCCCAGGCTAAATGCCAGAGCACTGCCCTTTAGAAAGCAAGCAATCAGTTCAGAGGAGGTTCCTAGTGACCTAAGAGGGGACACTAAAGAAACTCTGAATTTCTACAATAAGCTCAGAGGGGAAACAATCAAACAAGATCAAAGTGCCTCTCTGCCTCCTCCCTCTGGGAGCCTCAATAGCCTGCTTGGATACCCTCCCCCCCTTAAAAATTCATATGTAACAATTGTATTTATGAGGTGATTTAGCATGTATACATGATGTTTGCCAGTTACTTTTCATTGCTGAGACAAAATACCTGACAAAACTCAGTTTAAGGGAGGAAGAGTTTATTTCTGTTTATAGTTCCAGGTTACAGTCTGTCAAGGCAGGGAGGCATGGCAGCAGGAGCTTGATGTAGCTGGTCACATCAAGTACACCAAAGAGGAAGCAGAGCAATGGGTGAATGCTTTTAGATCTTTACGAAATACATGCTAGGCTTGTGAAAACTGGGTTGGGAAGCACTGCAATTTCCTCCTCCTAACTGTTTTGGTACATATCATCACCTCCTCCTACCCTTCCTGATCTCTGTTTACTCTGCTCTTCTTTTCAAGAGGAAGAGGAAAAAGACACACTGACACTCAATCTAAGGACATGCTGGGGGAATTTTAGAACTCTAGAACAAAAAGAAAATCTGAGGGGGGTGAGGACTAAAGCGAATACTATCATATTGCCATCCAATTTCTTTTCAACAGTCCTGAAGAACTAAAAGGCTCCAAATATAAAGACAATAAATCAGAGAGAGAAGAGAGGTGGGAGCCAAGGAGGGAGGGAAAGAAAGAGAGGAGCTGAGGGTCAGGGAGAGGGAGGGATGGAGAGAAGAGAGATGGGAGTCGGGGAGGGAGAGAAGGAGAGAAGAGGTAGGAGTCACAGGAGGGAGGGAAGGAGAAGAAAAGGTAGGAGTCAGGGAGGGGAAGGAGAAGCTTAAGACAGGCTCATGTAGACAGCAGAGGCTCAGTTAAATGAGATGAGCTCCTCTTTCAAGCGCTATTTTCCACACCCTTCAGTGGATAATTGCAGCTGGCAGGTAGGGAGGCCCTTTGTGCCCACCACTGTGCTGAATGCATCCTCCAGACTCAATGATAATTAGAGTGAGATGTAAATATGCAAATCATCAATATACATAAAACATATTCATATATATGTTATATATATTATCTGAGAGGTGGATCCCATTATCCAAATGACAATCAAAAGATTCTATGGAAACTTTCATAGAGCTTGTGTTTATAATCCTAGCACTCAAATGAAGAAGACAGAAGTTTGAGGCTAGCCTGATATATGAAATGAGACCCTGTCTCAAAACTCTTACAGAAATAGAAACTTTAAGACATGATTTAGAGCTATAAAGAATAGTTTTAAATAGATTTTTCAGACAGCATGAAGGGGTGTGCTTCCTTGTGTTATAATCAGCTTCCCCTTTCCAGAGCTAAGTTCATTCTCTGCTGCTTTCTGCCAGCTGCTGTGACAAGAAGTGATATCCAGCCTCTGATTTACCACCCTTTGCTTGCCATGATAAAATTCTTGAGACTGTAAGTCAAAATTAAATCCTTTTCTCCCTTTAGCTGCTTTTGGTCTGGTGGTTTGTTCCAGCAACAAGAAGGTACTACAACAAACACGGTATCACTCTGGAGCCCAGACTAGCCTGGAACTCACTAAGTAGCCCATGCTGGGTTATTTTATTCATGGCAATCTTTTTACCTCAGCCTCCAGAGTGCTGGGAATACAGATGTGAGCCACCATGACTGACTAAATATAGTTTTTAATTAAAAATATAATAATGTAGTTACCACAAATTTTTAAAATGGAGAACAGCAAAATCAAGAAATGCATAAACTCAAGAGATTTCTCATCTTTCATAATTAAGTCAGTAGATATTTTTAAGTTGTTAAATAGAAAAAGGGAACAGTAAGTATATTATATTGCCTAATTTTTAATTAATTTATTTAAGTGTGTGTGTATGTATGTGTGTGTGTGTGTCAGGATCTATCTTGATGTTGCAAATGAACTTCAGGTGTTTATACCACTTTATATTAGATCATTTTACATTAGACTTTACATAGGTGCTGGGGAATTGAACCCAGGTCTGCAGGCTTTACAGGCAAGCATTTTTAATCTTGGATCCATCTCCCCAGCCCAGCATATTATTTAAATTATAATTATAATGCTAAATGATCTAATAAGAGTAGCTGAGAACAGCACATGTTTCTGAAGAGTGATCCTGGACCTTTCTGTACTAACTCTTATTATAACTATGTGTTGCAGTTACCTTCCCATTGCTGACACAAAATACCTGACCAAAAACAAATGATGAGGTAAAAGTTGTTTATTTTGGCTTACAGTCTTGAGGAGAAGTTTCGTGGTGTCAGGGAAAACCATGGCATGAGCAGAGGCTGGACATCACCTCTGCCACAGCAGGTGGAAACCAGCGGCAGGAGAATGAAGAGGATTCTAAAAAGGAGGAGCTGCTTGTATGCAAAATCACACTGTGTATAACTTCTATAAATAATTATGAAATAATAAACAACTTCAAAATGAATATTTACATATAAATTATATGCTTTAATAATTTAGGAGTGAAGATACGGCCAATACACTTTTCCATTAGTACACCAATACACACACACATACCTGCTAACCATCCTTAAGACTGCCAGGGGCTTCAGTTTTTAGGAACTATCTCTTAGGTCAAAGAGAATTTAGTATATCTGTTTGTCATTCTACATTTGTAAATTGAAAAGAAAAAGTAAAAATTCTTTCTATAGCTTTTCTGATTCTGACTTTGAGGGTTATTGCAAATACTGTGTAATCTAACCTTATGGCTTTATGAATGACTCCAAACTGCCCAACTAAACACTTTGGACTTTGCAGAAAAGGAGTTAATCACTGAGGATTACCCATCTGTCCAACTGGGATAAAATGTAGCTTTGTATTAGGCAACTGTCTTTAAGAGCTAATACTTATTAATCCTTGGAATGCTGTAGCAAAGCAGAGAGTGAGGGTCAGCAAGCCCCCATCTCCCTGTGGAGTGACCCAAGGCCACCCACTTAATCTTTAGTTCCTTCATTTGCAAAGGGTGAAAAAAAATAACTCCCCCTGAGGCTGCTTCATATTGTCCCTATGAGGTTGAGAAAGGATAAAAGAAATGAGCCCCCTTTGAAATATCACAAAATGATGTGAGGTTACACTTGAAGACTTTGAATCATGGATTTCATAGTTGAAAAGAACTCAGTAACCATCTAGACATGTTTCTTTAATTCACTTTCTTTTTCCCAGTCAAGTAGTTACCGGTCATCATTCACGTATTATCACTGCTCATCTCACAGTAGAAATTGATTTAAAATGTTCTCTGAACTACATCCTCTTCTAAAATGTCAAGGAATCAGAGGCTACTTGTGCCCCAAGGGACTTTGCCAATCACCTCATCCAATCCTCTTGTTTTAAACATAAAGCATCAGAGGCCTGAAGAGGCTGACCGGCCTAAGATAAATACAGGACAGTGAAGTCAGCCCTTGGATTAGAAGCTGGATCCCCAGACCCCTAGAAATACGATCCTTCTCCTCCTCTCTGACGCAGTAACAGAATGACCACTTGTGAGTGAACATGCTTAGTAAAGGGGTCTGCTCTCCTCACAAGATTATATGCATTAGTCCAACCATTTTTTTGTATTATGCCAAGGGATTTTTCTTTTCTCAAAAATCAATTACACAAGATAAATAATGACAATATGAAAATTCAGAAAAATCTTTTAAAGTAAAAATGCTTGAAAAAATTAATATGCTCTTAAATTTATTCTCTAAAATTAAAATTGTGTCAGAATAATTAGATAATCTGTTAAATTAAGAAAAATTTGATATCACTGAATCCTTGATACAACCCTTTGGAAGAAAGGCAAAAGAATATAAGTGTTGAAGAATACAGGATTTTAAGTCAAACAGACATGGGTTCAAGTTCAAGCTCTGTCACTTAATATGCAAATATTGAAAATGGATTCAACCTCTTGAAACCTTAGTTGCCTTACTTATATTATGGGAATCATAGCTACATTTGATTCACAGGGTGGTTGTGAGAATTAAAAAGTAATTCACATAATTGCCATAAATGGGATCACTCCTTTGTGATCCGTTGGTGAAGCTATATATAGAGAAAGGAGAGCTTATAATAATTACCTGCTCAAGATGGAGAGTTGAAATGGAAATCCAAGTCTTCAGACTGCTCTTTCCAAGCATGGCAGCCATCCCCACCCAACACTTCATTAGCTCCTACTCATATTAAAATCGTGCCCAGCCAAATCCTAGGGGGGTATTTAACTGCTTTCACATTGGCCAAGAGATCCACTCAGTGACAAAGAACCCTTAACTGGAATTAGGTTCCTGGGCAAAATCCTATGGGGACTGAAAACCGGGGCTCTAAAGGTAAATTCTCACTACTAGAGAACTACAGAGAGGCTAATCTCAATAGAATCTTGCCAAATTAGCAATGTGTGTCTCATTTAACCTATACTGATCTCACTCTCCAATGGAGATTCTGTTTGTATTTTTCAGAAGGCAGGGAGAGAACCGTGGTCATTCCAACTCCACCAACAAGCCACAGGATGATGGCTGACATTCTGGCAAGAGATGAACCACCCAGGGCCTATCATGTAGGCTTCAAATGGAACCTTTGAGAAAGTGGCATGATAAACAAGAGACCAATCACCACAGCAAGTCAGATAATCCAGGGTAGGTCAGTGAAATAGACACCAGTGATATCCAACACAATCCAAAGCAGAAGTACAGAGACACTTAAGATCTCAACAATAAAGCAGACTTAAAACTCACCCACCCTGACTCAGGGAACTGAACGGAAGAGGGGGGGGAGATTGTAAGAAACATAGTGGGGGAGAATATCCAGAGACATTGCACCCTTCAGCAACAACACACAAGTTGGGGGGAACCTGGCAACCTCCTTTGCTATTCATGACCTCCTACCCCATGGACTGATCCAGTATGCCCACGGAGGAGGGCCCCCAGTGTTGGGGACAGGGAGGAGGGAAATAGGGATACTATCATAAGATTTGCTCATATAATGTATCTAATTAAGGATAATATAGATAGATAGATAGATAGATAGATAGATAGATAGATAGATAGAAAGATAGGTGATAGACGATAGATAGATGACAGATAGATATAGATATAGATATAGATATAGATATAGATATAGATATAGATATAGATATAGATAAATATATAAAATCATGCCCAGGGGCTGACAGTGCTGCTCCATGGTAGATCACTTGTCTATCATGTGCCTGATAGGACAGGCAGAAATCACCATCAAAGAAATGGTTAAAATACTGAGGGGGAAAGTTCCCCCTCCCCTCTGCCTACCCTTACAAAGCTCCAGCTTCTTCCACCAGCAGAGGAAGAGATTTCCTCCCTTCCTAAGTAGGACAGCTATTACAGCTAATTTCAGATGCTATGCCCTCTAAAAGCTATGTCTCTTTCAGCCTGCCAAAGGTTTTCACTTGACTCTTCAGTTCACAAACCTCATGTGCTGGTTCTGAGCTAAAGGACAAGGCCTATCTGGGTCACACAACCCTCAACTGTGCTCTTATCCCTCCTGCTGCCTTGATCTCCTCCCATGAGCAGGCACATGCCTTCACTCCCTTCCCCAGCCAGTCTTCTATCAGGACTGGGAAGGAGGAAGACTTCCTTCTTCAACCCCGTGTCTCTGACATGGACATTGATTTTTCTTGAAGAACCTCAAACAAATTTGATTCACTCTGTTCTTAAGATCCAGAGATCTTGTCATTATCATTAAATATTATTTTCATTATCATTATCATTAAACACCTCAGAGCCCAGAGAAACAAGAAAAAAAGACAGGAAGGAAAATGAAGGGAGAGAGAGGTTGATGGCTTTTCTTGTCATTTTATATGCTAGGATGTAACAATAAAGTCAGTTCAGTGGTTCTGAAACTATGTGAACTTGGCTGGGTTAAAGAATACACAAAAGGTTTATGAAGCATTCATTTCTGTGTGTCTGAGAGGGCATTTCTGGAAGATTTTAGATTTGGAATAAGCTCTGAGGAAGGATGGCTGTCAATGGTGTGGGTAGACACCCTTCCAGACAGCATCTTGAGGGTTGGGTTAGAACACAAGGGCAGAAAAAGCTTGAATTTGCTCTCTACTTGAGTGACATGGTCTTCTCTGCTGTCCTAGAAAAGCACAGCCCCTGGTTCGGAGACCTTTAGACTCACATGAAAAGGACATGACAAGCTTTCCTGGTTCTGCAGCTTGCAGACAGTCTAACCCGAGATCTCTCTGCTGAGGTGATGATCAATTTTCATTGTCAACTTGATTGGAATTTAGAAGCACCTAAGAGGCACATTTCTGAGTGTGTCTAGGAACTGTTTCCAGACTGTTTCTACTGAAGAGGAAAGACCCACTCTGAATGTGGGCAGCACCATCTCATGGGACGGGATCCCAGACTGAGTGGAAAGCAGATCACAAGCTGAGCACCAGCATGTATTGCTCTGTGTCCTGACTGTGGATGCAATTTGACCAGATTCATATTTCCGTCACCATACCTTTTGTACCATAATACCTTGTCAGGTAATATACCTTGTGACAAGAAAAAGTAACTAATACAACTCCCAAAATCACATGAGCCAAAAGAGATTTTTAGCCATGGAGGGTTGATTTCAGGATCCTTTTTGAGTATAAAAATTCATAAATGCTCAAGTCTCTCTCATATAAAATAGCATAATATGCACAAATAGCTTGTGCTCATCTTTCTAAACTATCTCTTGATTACTTATAATACCTAATAGAATACAAATAGTTGACACAATATGTTTAGAAAATAATGAAGGAGGGCTGGAGAGATAGCTCAGCGGTTGAGGCACTTGCCTACAGTGCCTAAGGCCCTGGGTTCAATTCCCCAGGTCCCACATAAGCCAGACCCACAAGGTGGTGCCCATGGTGTGCTCTCTCTCTTTCTTTCTTTCTCTCTCTCTCTCTCTCTCTCTCTCTCTCTCTCTCTCTCTCTCTCTCTCTTTGCTTGAAAATGAATAAATAAAAATATTTTTTAAAAAAGAAAATAATGAAGGAAAAATCTGAACATGTTTGGTACAGGCACAATTTTTTTTTTTCAAATAACTTCCGTTTTCAATTGGCTGAATCTATGGATGTGGAAGCCACGGGTAGAGGATTAACTATAAATCTTCTTGGTTTATTTTATGGATATCTTGTAAATTGCTATGCCTAAATTACTACATGATCCTAGGATAATCATTTTCAGGTTGTTAAAAAGGAGGTAATCCTAAAGAATGCCTTCCTGGCAAGGTTGTTCTAGACAATAATTATAATGCATTTTCAATAGTCAATTTTCTAAGGATTCACAAAAGTGATGATTATCCTGTCTGAAGTTTCATAATCTTTGAAGACTGATTCTCACCATTTGAATCTTAGTTTTGTGCTTTCTTACTTACTTCAAGAAACTTTAGAATTTATGATTTCTGGCTATACAGCTTTTTGTTCCCATTAATTCTATTTCTGAAATGGCTTTGGAATTTGTTCCTGGCCTTTCTGTTCCCACTGTGACTGCTACTGTTTTAATAATTCTCAGTTAGGTACAATGGCCTTCTCACACTGTCGCCTACCTCCTTAGCTCATCCTTCTCCATTACGTCTGCTATATTCTAGGACACTGAAATGAGCAGTCTGTCCAGGCCGTTTATCTAAGAGCTACTTAACAGCTCAGCTTCTGACTTTAGTTACATTGGTGATATTCACTGTTTTCTGCTCTCCAATTGCTTGGTTTTCTATTCCCAGCCTCCAATTCTATGCGCACACTTTCTTTAACGACCTGGGTAGACACACATCTCTTCCTCTCTCTGCATTCCCTCTCTGACTTCACGCTAATCTAATTCATACTCTCATGTCTACAACTGTGGGTGGGAAGCTTTGGAAAAAGTGGGGAGGAAAAGCCAATCATAGTGATGTATGTTTTTAGTCCTAGCACGTGGGAGGCTGAGGTAGGAGGATTTTTGGGAGCTCCAGACCAGCCTGGGACTACAGAGTCAGTTCCAGGTCAGCCTGGTCTAGAGGGAGACCCTGTCTCAAAGCAAACCAAAACAAGTGAAACAGGATTTGGAGTATGGCTTAGCTTTTTTCTAAGATGCATGAGGCCTGGCTTTAATCCTCAAAGATAGAAGGAAAAGAAGAAAGAAAGAAAAAAATAAAGATAGAAAGAAGAAAGGAAGGAAGGGAGAAAGAAAGAAAAAAGGAAGGAAGGAAGAAAAGGAAGGAAGAAGGAAGGAAGGAAGGAAGAGAAAGAAGTCGGAAGGAAGGCAGGGAGGAAGTAAATAGAAAACTGGTGTTTTTATTGCTCCATTTTGGCCTTGCTGGACTTGTCTCAGTGCACTAACCCATTCACCATGGTGACAGAGCCAAATCTGCCAGAATGATCATTCCCAAACTCAAATTATAACCCTGTAGTTTCTTATTCCAGTGCCAGCAGCAAAATGTCAGCATGGTTAGTCAGGATTTTGTGAACTGAATGGGTTGAGGCACAAAGGTTCTGTGACAACAGAAGGCTGGTGGGTAGGAAGACAAAAGCTTGGTCCTGTAATACATTCGTGCTGGAATAGATGCAGGACTGGAAGGAATTGAGCAAATTGCAAAAGCAGGCCCTGCAGAAGGTCATTTGCTGAGCCAGAAACAGAACTCAACAGTCTCAGCTAGCAATGCAGACATTTCTGGCACTGCTGGGAAGGAAGATGTGAGCAGTGCTCAGCTAGGTTAGCAGGAAGTTATTCTCAAGTTTTCACCTTACAAAGGATGCATATAGGCCTAGGAGTATAGCTCAGTGGTAGAGTGCTTGCCTAACATGTAAGTCCCCAAGTACTATCTCCAGCACACCAAAAAACAAAAGCATACAAAACCTTCTTGACAGCTCCATTCATCCCTTCAATAATTAGGCATCTGCTGCATGCCAGGCATAGAATTAGCCACTACGTGCAAAATGGAAAAGGAAGGCGGGCGTGGTGGCCTTCACAGCAAGCTTTGCTCAACAGCCTGGCATGTGTCATTCTTCTTTCTTGTCTTGTCAACACGAGAATAGGATTCAGAGCTGCAGCTGTGGCTTCTAGCCAGCACCTTCATGCAAACAGATGTGCCAAGAATGGATGGTCAAGAGAACACTATAGTCTCAATTCAAAATGTGTTGTTTATATGGATGTGTATGATGTGTGTGCATGCGTGTGGGAGGAAGGCATTTGTTCTCTCTTTCTGCCTTCCTTTTGAGACAGGATATCGCTTGTTTTGCTCCTGCATATGTGATGGCTCTCAAGCTTTGACATTCTCTTTGCTCTGCCTCCCATTGCCATAGGCATGTCACTTTGTGTCTGGCTTTATGTGTTGGCTGGGCAATCAAACTTGGGTTGACAGGCTTGTAAGCAAGTGCCTTTAACTGCTGAGCCATCTCAGCCCCAATAAATGATAGTTTTGTTAGGTAAGTTTTACTCACTGATGGTTGCTGGGTGTTTTAATTTTTCTAAGCAGTTTTTTTTTTATTGATCATCCCTAAATTTTCAGTTCAAAAACTTTCTCCACCCAGTATCTTGAAGAGTTAATAATCACATCAGCTTTCAGAAGCATACCCAAAGATTTATGCTAAGAGGCCTCAGTGACCCAAGATGAGGGAATTACATTTTGCTGAGCTTGCTTCTCACAGAGGATTTGTGTCTGGAGAAAAAAAAGCTAATTGCTATCATCAAGAGTCATTGTCCATCAAGAAAGAACACTTCCATAAATAAGACAGGCACATCAGACTTTTGCCTGGAAGATATGCATTGTTAACATGTCAATTTCACTTAAAAACTAATTGCAAATCATATCACAGCCCAACAAAAAATTCTAACAGAATTCTTTTGGAACTTGACAAAAAAATGTTCAGGTTTGTCTGGAAGAATAAAAATATTGAAGAGTAATCAAGAAGCATCTGCTATCAAAATATTGGTGAGCGCTTGCTCGTGGAATAGATAAGTGAGCAATAAGGCAAAGCCCTGAGTTCAGACCTGGGTCCAGATATGAATGTTACTGGATTAGGTAATAAAGTGGTGAAAATAAATGTGCTATCAGACTTTTGGCTAGTGATTTGGAAGAAAAATAAAGTTGGGCACCTACCTTGAACTTGTAGATGGACTAGAGTTTTAAACATCTAAAAATGTTATAAAGAACTAAAACCTTTCAGATGACTATTTTGTGATTTTTTTAAAGTAAAAGACGACAAGAAGTCCGATTCTTGGCTTCCATGCCTCCCACTGGGGGAGCTGTAGGCCACTCATCCCCCTCCAGCACAGATGCCTTTGCTAATTAAAGAAAATGGCCCGGTGTGGTGGCTCATGCTCACATTTTCAGCATTCTGGAGGCTGAGACAGGAGGATTTCTGTGATCTCAAGACCAGCTTGAACTACATAGTAAGTAGCAGACCAGCCTGTGCTATAGCATTATGCCAAGTCGAGAGAGAGAGAGACAGAGAGACAGAGACAGAGGCACAGAGAGAGAGAGAGAGAGGCAGAGGCAGTAAACTCTCAAGAATGGGTTTCAGATGAGCATAATTAGTACTGCTGTTGCACATTCCTTCCACTTAAGCAAGGCCTTAGAGGACAATTGAGAAGGAACAGCTTTCTAGAAGCAGACCTCTGAGCATCTCATTGTTTACCTTCCTGAAAGCAGCAGCAAAGAAACAACCATAGGATTTAGAATCCAAGGGGAAAAGGTTTCCGTCAAATAACCCACTGAATTGTTAAACAAAACTCAGACTTTGTCATTTCTTGGCAATAAAATAGAAATTTCAAGTGTGGGCTAGGTGATTAATTCTGACTATAAACAGAAAGAGAGCTACTGCAGCATAAAACTGGAGATAGATGGTCCCCAGATACACCTCATAGCCCACAGCAGTGGTGAAGTAGTGAAGAACCACTTCACACCTCAGGGCTCAGATCCTTTCATAAATAAAAGTTTGAGCCACTCCAATAAATGTAGAATGTCAGCAGACTAGCAAAAGAACACATTGAGAGCAAGGAGTCATTTTTATTATTTTAAAGATTGTATCAATGTGTTTTGGCTCTTGAATCCCAGACTGGAGGCAGGAAGCAGACTGACTAATTTTAACTTGTATATATATATATATATATATATATATATATATATATATATATATATCCTCATTTTAAGCACAAAGTCTGTTCACATTTCAGAGAAGAGAAATCTTTTTCCTACTAATAGTTCTGCAAAGGAAGTGTTTATCACCTGCTTTTGTTTATTTAACTTCAACAACCTCTCTCATCCTGGGTCTCCTAGCTTTGAGAGAGCTCTCTCCTATTTCTCTTTCTGCTCTGTGGTAATCCACAGTCCTTCAGTTCATTCTGTATTCCTACCTCTTCCACTTGCACCTGAGCTCTTCAACCCACACCTGTAGCCATTTGAGATTTGACCTAAAAGTCCTGAGACCTTGGACATGCACACCCAACAGAACCGACCACTTCCTCCTTACCTGTGTGTCAGATACAGACAGCCCTCCATAGCTGCAGACTCAAACAACTATGGATGTATAAAAGCATTTCTTGGTATTTCTCTGTTTGGGGATATGCCTTCGTGGTAGAGCATTTGATTAGTATTCGCTTGCCACTGTTAAATGAATAAGCAAAATAAATTTAAATTGCCACTAAAATTAAAAATAAAAAGTATATTGACTCTTTGCAGATTTTGGGGTCAATATTTCCTAAAGAGTACAACAAAACAACTATTAATATAGCAACATAACAACTATTTACATAGCAGTAGGTATTATAAGTAATCTAGAGAAGATTTAAAGTATATGGGAAGAAGTGTAGGTTATATGCAAATTCAGACATATGCTAAGGGGAACAAATGTAACAAATCTTCCTCTAGGTTTACCCTATCCTAAAATCACAAGCATTTAGAAGGTGCCAGAGCTTACTCTGTCATCTGGAATATGTCAAATATCATCATTTTTCAGATATAATATTAAAGGGAAAGTGAGATGGTCACGTCAACTTCCCAGCCTGTGTGTCCAAGATCAGAATAACAATTTTGCTCTACCTTTGGTGCTGGTCCATGTGACATCTGTCCTGGTGAAAGGGTGATGGGAAGGAGGGTGCCTGAGAGCACACAGAGCACAAAGCAGTAGTCTTTGGTGCATTTAAAAAAAACTTACTTGAGGTGTGTGTGTGTGTGTGTGTGTGTGTGTGTGTGTGTGTGTGTGTGTGTGTGTGTACGCTCATGGGCACACATTCAAGAGTGTGCTCACACATACAAAAACAGATCTTTACCGCTACAAACGAGTACCAGATTTGTGCGTCACTTACTTTTTCACCAAGCCTTATGCGGGTGCTGGGGAATTGAACCCTGGCCAGCAAACTTTGCAGGTAAGCACCTTTAACTGCTGAGCCATCTCCCCAGCCCAGTTTTAGGACCCGCAGATTCAGTGATAATTAAGGCTTAGAGGTATTCAGTACTATTGCTGTATTTCATGGTTTCTACGTCTGTTTAAATTTCAATCACTCACAGACACGACTCCCCGTTTCCTTAGGCATGATCATTTGCTTAGTTAACAAATCATATGATGATAGCATGTAAAATTCTGGGAAATTCTATTTCCCTTCTTTTCTCAACAATGCTTTTTTGTTTTTCTCTAGGAGGTCTATGTTTAGTCACAGTCATTATCAGGAGTTTATTTAATATGACAGGAATCTTTTGACAAGATCACTGAGGGCTAAAGTCCTTTGGAAATGAATATTTGGCAAGCCAAACACAGACAAGTCCCTGGTTCAGAACCTCACCAATTCCTCCTGAGGATATTCCAATCATCTTTGTAGCTGGCCACCCTATCTAACTGTAATTATAATTCCACCAGGCATGGGAACACACACATTTAGTGCTTTGTTTTGCCTAGTTAGTGATTGAGCCAGATTGTCAATCCATGTACTCAGAGCATCTTAGGTACCATTGGGAAGCTATATTAAAGCTTTGGGGACAGTAGAGGCTATTTTATGCACTAAAGTAGCCATTTGCCAAATGTTCCTTAGTGATCTGAGAAATAAAAATGGCTGACATTTTCATAGTATTTAATTTCATCCCAAGAACTTGGTCAAAGGGAAGGCTGAAGTGATATGAACAAATAGGTCATTGTCAACCCTACCTGATTTAAAATCGATACTATTGCCTAACTGAGTGAGCGGACACAAGAAATGTGTGCAAAGTTAAAAGGCCAGCTCTCTTTTGTGTGGACCTTTTTCCCTGAGGAGACATAGACACACTTCTCTTCACCTCAGATAGGGCAAAGACCACAGATTTTGATGCCTGATTGCACCAAAACCACTTTAAATGAACCAATGAGCTTATTGGGCCGACTTACAGAGCAGGGTGAGGGGCTGCTTCCAGGAGCATCACCAAAAAGCCCTCCGAGCACAGGTGAGGACTCATGCAACTTGCAGCTCTGGAGCACACTGTCCAACCTGCAGGAAGCCTGGCTGGTCAGGCACTTATTTATCCTTCATAGAACCTGAGGGTGGGGGGCATGCAACTTTCTAAGTTTAGAAAATTGCTACACAACAATGGTCAGAGTCCACCACTCATGAGTCATTGACTGCTTTTATAACCTTGCAACCTTTGAAGTTTCAGCTGTCTCAGACTTACTGACCTCCTGACTCCCTCCCCTCTCCAGGAGGGAATTTTCAATGCCAAGGAATTTTCTATTACAACACTCTAAATACTATACTTTTCCTCTTGGGAAAATAACATACACGACTGAGCTTGGTAATACATGCCTGTAATCCCAGTACTCAGGAAACAGAGGCATGAGGATTGCAAATTCAAGGTCAGCCAGGTCTGCAAAAATAATAAAATAAAGCCACAAGAAAATTTGATTTTCTTCTTATGACTTCTCTCAAAGTTTCTAGAAAGCCAATATGTATCAACAGCAAGAGTTCCACTTTGATAAGTTGATAAGTCACGTTTTCATTCTCTTAAAAAAATCACCAAAAATTTCCTCAAGGAAACCTTTCCAATCATATTCTGAGCAGGAGAGAATATTCCACAAATATCTATTTGAGCATTTTTTGCATACCAGTCACTGGGCCACAGGATGAAAGAAAATGGTGACTAAAAATGACATCAACTTTACTTTTACCAAATTTACGACACAGCTGAAGAGACTGATTTAAATGGATCTTCCTATGATAGATGAGAGTTTGATCTCAATATGGTTCTGAATCTATACTTGTCAAAGTTCCTGCTAACCTCTATATGGCTGAATCCAATGTCCAGTTTTCAGGCAGTTTTACTTGGTTTCTCAAAGGCATTTGATACAATTGACTGCTCCCTCTTGTTCTAAACATGATCTTACTTCACTTCCAATTTAATGATTTTTAAGTGCTATCACTCCTAAGTTTATATTTTCTGCCCAGCCATTTTTTTGTCACTTTTATAATGTGCTCTTTCAATGTCCTCTCTTAGTGGGTACTTTAAAAGTAAAAATGTCCCAAAGTGAATTCTGAATTCCTTCTCCATTTCTCACAAGTCTACTTCCCTGACAGTGTTCTAATGGACCCATTATTCTTGTATTTGATGAGGCCAAAAAAAAATTCTTACAAGAATTATCTATAACTTTTCTTTCTTTTACCATATTCAACTTACCAGAAAATTCTTTGGGTTTCTTTAAAATCTCCATCTCAGTGTTGCCATCTTCTACCCCCACTTTGCATCTCCAATATCTCCACTTCAGACCACTCTTCCTACCATCCGGATCTTCCCAGGGCACTTCCAACTGACTTTCAGATTCTAGTCTTTTGCTCTATCCTCTGGAGCAAGGAGAACATTCTAAATGATTGTCATTTCCTTGCTTGTGTCTTTACAGTGCCATGCGTACATGTCTTTGTTCTCAGCTTGCTTTCTCTGCTGCTCTTCTAACCATTTGTTGAGTTTTCTTTTGATATTCTTACTTTGAGACCTCAGCATTCGTGCCCCTTTGCCCAGAACACTGTTCTCCTGGATATTATCACAGCTCTCTTCTTCATACACAAGTCTGTACAAATGTCAACTTTTCAGAGAGCCCAGGCTGCTGAAACAACACTCCTCTCTACTTCTTTCCCCCACCTTCCTGGTTTGCTTTTATTTTCCTTTTAGTTCTTACTGCCCTGACTCTGTGGTGTGTGTGTGTGTGTGTGTGTGTGTGTGTGTGTGTGTGTGTGTGTGTGTGTTTATTTTGTTTCTCTCCTATGAGCCCAGAAACTTTTGTCTCATTCTGGTACCCCTAGTGCCTAGATTGGTGAGCACCTGCCACATTGTAGGATTTTATCATAAAGTTGTACAGATGATGTAGTAATAGTATAAACTTTCAATAAGATAGGATGCATGGAACTAAATGAGATTGGGCTCATTACAGGCAATGAAGGAAGCAAATCTACCTTCTGGTAAATGTTTCTAAGAGGTCAGCCATACAAAGGCAAATAGCAGGGTTCTTTAATACTCTCTGGACAGTTGCACACTATTCCTCATGAGCCAACCCACTAGTGACAAGAAGAAAAGCTCTATTGAACCAAAATATTTTGTCATGCATAGTTTGGTTTTGCTTTTTCCCAGAGAAATGTGACCAGCAATATCTTACTTATCTATGTAACAGATCGGCTAGGAAGTTGCACAAGAAAGATGAAAGGAGAAGAGAAAAGAAAGGAATAATACCAGTTTTGTCTTAATTTTAAAAGGAATTGAAACAGAGAAGTCTTGTGACAACCCAGCACCATAGCGGTAAAGCTGGACATGTAATTGATATTCCTAACTTATTATGATCTGGCTTCCAGGACCCGAGATGGAAGAAAGAAAAGAGAGAGTCTTTGCATATCTATTCAGAATGGATTTTTTTTCTCCTCTATCTCCTCCACCTTGTCACCTCTATTTGCGATCACGACTCCCTTAAAATCTGCAGTGTGAGAAAAAGGTAAAGTGGAGAAGGAAAGGGTGGTATTCAAAACATTTTTAAATGGATGAAGTAGTTTATAAGAGAAAGGAAGAAAGTTCTTTTTCTTGATTGTGTAAATATGTTCACAAACACAGATACAATTCTAATGATTCAGGTCTATGTAAAGAAAAGTACTTTAATTAATGGCACAAAATGAGCTTGAACTTACAGAATTGTAATCTGGAATTTAGGGAAGAATTGATTGCCATTTCTCTGGCCTCTGCTTTTTTTCCCTTAATTTTTAAAGCAAATTTTCAGTAATGTACAAAATAATAGGTTTCGTTATGATATTTTCATCTATACATCATTGGACCTTGCTCATTCCTCCCACCACTCAGTTCCTACGGTTCTTCTCCCCACACTCCCTGCATCCCCTTGGCCTCTGCTTGCAGTGTACGTGTATGCACGTGTATACACATGTTCATGTACGTGTGGGAACATATTGGGGTGTACACATGCATGTGTGTATACGTTGGAGGCCAGAGGTTAATGTCGGTTGTCTTTCTCAATCACTCTTCATATTTATTTATTATGTGTGTATGCATATGAACATGAGCTCATGTGTGCCACTGTGCACGTGTGGAGTTAAGAGGACAACCTGTGCTCTTCCTCCAACCTCCTGAGACAAGGTCTCTTGCCACTGCAAATGAATTTTATATTTTCACGGCTCCACCTCCCATTGTGTTGTAGTCAACTTTCTCTGTTGCTGCACGGAAAGAACCCAAACGAAAGTGGCTTTTGGAGGAATGGGTTTATTAGGCTTATGGACTCGAGGGGAGACTCCATCCTGGCAGGGAAGATAATGGCATGAGCAGAGGGGTGGACATCACCTCTGCCACAACACTGGAATAGCATCAGGAAGGTGTGCCAAACACTGGCAAGGGGAAGGTGGTTTATAATCCCATAAACCTGCTCCCAACCACACAGCTCCAGCGAGGTTCTAATTCCCAAACTGCCATCAGCTGGGGATGGATCATTTAGAACATATTCATATGTTTGTGGGGACACCTGGATCAAACCATGACACATTGTCTTTGGCACATTGGGATCACTGAAGTGTGCCACTGCTTTGTGTCCAGGTTTACATGGGTGCTGGAGAGGATCAAGCCGGGATCAACAGGCTTTGTAAAGAAGCACCTTAAACTGCTGAGCCGAGCCCCAGCATCTCCCCCTTATATTTTTGAGACACTGTGTCTCAGTGAATCCAGAGCTCACTCATTTGTCTAGATTAGCTCGCTAGCAAGTCACCAGGGATCCTCTTGTCTCCAACCCCCACCCACTGGGGTTATAAACATGATCCCCCTTTCTTAGCTTTTATGTGGGTGCTGGGGATCTAAACTCAGGCCCTTATACAGGTATAGCAAGAACTATACTGACTGAGCCATCTCCCCAGCCCATGGTCTCTGCCTTTATTCTCCATAGATAAGTAGCTCTTATTTATATTTAAAGTATTTTTCTTATCAATTGTCAAAGCAATATCTACCAAAGACAATGCTATGTCTATATCAGATTCAATAATGTTTCCCTCTCCAGCCAGGGCACATGATAGACCCAATATAATAGCAACAAAGCAGCTTTCTTTTAATTTGGTTCAACCAGGACCAACTCTGAGTTCCTGTGCAATTTTCAGAGGATGCTTTTGGCTTTTCTCACAAAGGTGGTATACCAGCACAGCCCTTGGCAGCATCATCCCTTTTGCTAGGAAATGGGCTCTGCAAGCCCCAAGTCTGCAGACTGTTGCTTTGATTTTTCTTCCCTGAGTCTCTGTCTCTGTGACTCTCCATTTTACTCCTGCCTCTTGCAAAGCTCCTTGTCCTCAGCCTACCTGTCCCTGTTTCTCATGCACAGATGCCCTTCCCCTTCTTTTCTGCATCATTTGGTACCATGGCTCTTATCGGTGGTGTCTGGACATCACACTTGATGTAACAGGTTGCTATGACACCAGTCACAATCCCAGGATACTGGATTTGAGTAATTAACTCCGCCTTGTTTCTATTCATCCACAGAGAAGGATTGTGAAAGATAATGTTGAATGGTTATTCAAGAGAAAAACCATTTCCAAACCATTTATCTAAGCCTCCAATTATTCAGCATAAAAATCAGAATACCTGCTTTTCTGTTTCCTTGCATCTAAAGATGGCTGTAGGATCCAGTGCTGGTTCATGGAACATACATGAGGCCTGTTAGATAAGGAAGAAGGGATTCTGGAAAAGCTCCTGTTTCCATGAAAATGAAGACAGATAAATTTTCCCTGTGGACTTTCTCTACTGCCTGTTTTCTCTCTTGAAGACAGAATTGATGGCTAGACCTGCAATGCTACCTTGTAACTATGAAAGGAACGTCAGGACACATACATGAACCCTGATGTCATCAAGCTAGAAAACCAAAGAGAGAAGCCAGATTGACAGCTCATTAAGTGTGAAGAATAAACCCCTATGTGTTCAAATGACCATAGGTGAGGGGCTACCTCAGTGAGGTTATTGGTATTCACCGAGAGGTCATGAATGCACCAGTCAGTCTCTGGGGGAGGAGAATGGTGACAATGCCTCAGAATACCTTCTCTTCCTTTGGCTCATACAATCCTTCTACCCCCTCATCTGAAATGTTTCCTAAGCCTTGGTGGGCATGTTATGTCACTTTTAGTGGTGACTTATCTGCATCTTCTGAATGTATTGATGAGTTTTAAGTCTCCTCAGCATCTACCACCATCTCCCTGGAGGAGGTTGTCAGGCTAGCAGTGAGAGCAGCACTTATGTTTAAATCACCACTTCCTCTGTTGTGTCTCCTGGGCCCTGGCAGATGTGATAGAGATGACTCATCTCATGCTAGGCAGTCAGCTATCTTCTTGTACTGACAGATCTTGGTTCTCCCTGATATTCACTGCTATCTGTAAACAGCATTTTCTCCAATCAAGGATGAGAACAGCATCGATCAAAGTGGAAAAGCCCAGTCCTTTCTAAGACTTTTGGATGGCGTACCCTTTCTTCTTAGCCAAAGAACAATGGGAGCTTCTCTCTAGAATCTACAACCTTCCTTTCCATAGGATTCTGACTTGGTTCTCAGTACCATATATGAATTCCCTCCCAATGAATAGGGCTCATATCCACCTGGAGAGCAGTTGATTACCCTACAACCCACGCGCCACTATTGCACCCAGTGTGACCATCTTGCCCCACTGTAGCTTGCAGGATCCCTGCTTGTTCACCATGTTGGTGACCTTTATCCCCCAGCAGCACTATAAGGGCTACCCAGCAGGGAGCTGGCTTTCTTCTCAGTTCCTGGTCCTATGCTCACAGCAATAGTCTTATCATTTATCTCTGGAAGGTAACCAATTGCATTGTTCTGGGGACCTCCCTGATAAATCGCTCTCTTTGTGTAGTAACCCAGTAGTAACTGGTATTTACCAGCCAGGTCTATGGTTTTAGGGTTAAACTTTCTCCAGTCCCCTATAGGGCATTTCTGCCCAAACAATTCCCCCTCACCCCTTTATTAAGAGTTGTATCTCTTAATTAATCAAGAGAAAGGTTCCTGTGATACAGATTTATGCTATAATTAGTTTTGGGTGATTCTCCCTGATGTAGTCAGCTTTATGTTGCTGTGATGAACTTCCAAACAGATACAATTTATGGGAGAAATGGGATTTATTTCAGTCTACAGATCCAAAAGGAAGTTCCATCAATGGCAGAAGAAGCTGAGTCCCATTCGTAAATCCAAGCAGAGAGACACCATCATCAGCCAGCACCATAAGCACATCAGCCAGCACCATAAGCAAAAATAAACAGAACAGCAGGAAATTGCAGTAAGCATCAGGGGCTCAAAAAACTTCTCTGCATGCCTTTAGTCTGGGAATCCAGATCAACCTCAGTGACATGCCCCTCTCCCATGCAGGAGTCTGCTTGTTAGGGACAGAAGCTACACACTTAATTTTAATAACACCTGAATCTATGTGGGGGACATACCTTATAATTACCATACCCCCTCTACTATTCCTTCTCCCCATCCCAGCATGGACCCTTCCATCTCCTCCCTTCTGTTCCTCCACTGGCCTGTTAAGTAGCTCCTCCTCTCAGTGGTTCCTTGCCAATACTATTGATGCTTGCTACAACTTTCAAACAAATCAAGCTACTCTATGTTTGGAATCATATATGAGAAAGAACATGTGGCATTTGTATTTCTAATCCTGTATGACCTCTTTGGTGTAATTTTTTCCAAGTCTGTCTATTTTTCTACAGCTATTATGTTCTTTGTTTATGCTAATTAACAGTCAGGTAGACTAGATTTAATTTTTAAAACCTTCCTATTTAAAGTGGATTTATTTTTCATACATGTAAATGTGTGTGGTGTGCATACATGTGTTTGTGTGTTCATATGTGTGTGTATTGTGTATGTACATGTCAGACAGAGATTGAGTCACTTCCACCTTATTTTTAACATATTTATTGTCAATAATTAGATACATTGTATGAACAAATCTTGTGGTAGTATCCCCAGTGTCCTCCTCCCTGTCCCCAACCCACTGGGGGCCCTCCTTGGCAGGCATACTGGATCAGTCCATGGGGCAGGAGGTTATGAGCTATACAAGAGTTTCCCAGTTATATTTTTCTTTGTGAGTTGTTGCTGAGGGGGCCAATGGCTTTGGATATTCTCCCTCACCATGGCTCTTACAATCTTTCTGGCCCCTTTTCTGCTCAGTTCCCTGAGTCATGGTGGGTGAGTTTTAAGTCTACTTTATTGATAAGATCTTAAGTGTCTCTGGACTTCTGCTTTGGGTCGTGTTTGGGTATCATTGGTGACTGTCTCCATTGACCTTGGGTCATAACCCCTCCATGGGCTATCTGACTTGCTGTGGTGATAGGTCTCATAGGTTTCACTTGGGCCCTGTGTGATAGGCCAGGGGTGGTTCATCTCCTGCCAAGATGTCAGCCATCATCCCATGTCTTATTCCACCTTATTTTTTGAGACAAGTTCTGTCACTAAACCTAGAGCTCACTGAGTCAGCTAGACTATCTCCTGGCAAGCCCCAAGGATCCTCCTGCCTCTGTCTTCCTAGTGCTGAGATTACAGACATATACTTCTATGCCCAGCTTTTATGTGGATGCTGAGGAGCAAACTTTGATCTGCATGTTTGTGCAGTAAGTAAGCACTGTACTCAGCCAGATCCATGTTTCCAGCCCTTAAAGTGAATTTCTTATAGACAGCATATTTTTGTTTCCTTTGTGATTCAAGTTAGCCTTTCAATGGCATCCGTGGCTATAAGAAATAAGAAGATTATTTGAAGGATGACAAAGAAATTCTTTGATGCTAAGACTATGGCTTTTCCTAAACATTAAAGCACCTAAGTTTGTTGTTTTCTTTCTATCAGTGCTCTGGTGCTCTTAGAAAAGGCTGTCGTGCTCATGTACAGCAGCTGCATGGGCTTCCACAGCACTTACTTAATTGGCAATTAATTGCAACTCAATGTAGGTGAGAATGGAATTGTAATGTTGCTACATGCAGGAGTTTTGCTAGCATCTAATTCCCACTGACAACAATCTCAGCACTGTACCTGATCCTCCAAACTTGTCTTTTTAGAATCTATTTCATGGGTCAATTTCAGCTACCAATTCCATAGCAATTAGGGTTCATTCAGGAACCAGAAATCATACCAGTCATTTGAGAAAAAGAAACTCTAAAGTGTCCACATGGTGGTGCACACCTCTAATCTCAGCACTTGGGAGGGAGAGGTAGGAGGATGGTTGTGAGTTCAAGGCCAGACTGGGACTACAGAGTGAGTTCTAGGTCAGCCTGGGCTAGAGTGAGAGCCTGCCTCAAAAAGATTAAATAAATAAATAAATAAGCAAAGTATCTATACAATGCAAAATAGGAACCGGCATCCTAAAGAAGAAAGAAGAGTAAATAATGAAGGAACAAAGGATGTAGGAGAAGCCATCTTCAGAATGGCATGGGGACTTTTCAAAGAGGATGGCCATGATGGAAATATCCACCAGCCTTTGGTAAAGGCCTACACCAGAGCTGGTCTTGAAGAGGCTCACCAAGCCTGGGAGAGGTGTGTGGGAGCAGAGATGGTCTCTAGACATAGGACAAGGGATGATAGATTTGGAGCTAAGACAATAAAGTGATGACTTGCACTTTTCAAAAGAAACATTTGTTTCTTCCACTTTCATGGTGTGTTATAAGATAAACCACAACAAATTATGTGTCAGTTTTCAATA
The DNA here is from genome assembly GCA_004024765.1 of Zapus hudsonius. Lineage (NCBI taxonomy): Eukaryota > Metazoa > Chordata > Mammalia > Rodentia > Dipodidae > Zapus > Zapus hudsonius. The sequence continues at coordinate 33,102 of PVHP010005739.1, forward strand.
TCATCATGCTTTCTATTCAATAATATAAGTACAAATGACAAAACAAGCCATTATTGAAGTTAAATGAGCATGATCATCACTAATCCAAAGTAATTAGCATTTTTCCTATTGCTTCTCTTAAAGGAACAGGAAGGTGATAAGCACATGACCCAGAGGGAAAATGTATCCACATTGAAAAACCAAAAAAAAAAGTAGATCTAAAATAGACATAAGGCAATAGTGTTTTGTAATCAGTATATGGTGACTTTAAAATATCTTCTTATATGGGGCATGATGACACACGGTGTAAGCCAACACTCAGGAGGCTGACCTAGAGGGATCTGAGGACCTGGACCAGATGGGGCTATAGGGAAAATCTTGCCTTAAACAAAAACAAGCAATAAAAATCTTTACATTATTCAACATTCCTTGTTTCAAATGGTGGAGCCCTATTCCCCTCCCCCCAATATTCAGTGGACTTCATCTTTTTCAAGAAACAGTAAATAATAAGTGACAGTATGTGGTTTCCCATGCATAGTCACAAAAGGAATTGCCACTTCTATCACTCGCTCTTTGAGACACTCACTCTGAAGGAAGTCTGCCATCTTGGCATGAGGTCCCTTAGGAAGCTTGAGGAGAGGTCCATGTGAAGATGAACCTGGACTTCCAGACATGAGTGAGTCACCCTGGAAGCAGGTCTTCTGGCCCTAGTGAAGCCTTCATGTGACTGAAGCTACTGCAAAAACCATCTCTGCAACTCCATGACCCAGGCTGGGCCAGAGCCACTTCTCAATTCCTGACCCACAGAAACTCAAATTATAATAGAATTATTTGTAGTTTTAAGTGTACAACTGAAGCAGGTGTGCACATAGTGACCTCTTATTCTCTAAGATCAACATAGGGGAAAAATGGCTCAAATAAACAACTTGTCACCCAAAGTATGCAGTATAAATGTGACCCACACACACTCATAAATTCACATCTTATCTCCTGCTTGATAAATTGTTCATGGTATCATTTGTGTGTGTGCATGTATGTGTGTACGTTCATGTGTGTGCAAGTGCATACATGTGTATTGATATGCATTCGTGGGTGTGCACGCATGTGTGTGCTTGCAGATGCAGGTAAGACAACCTTGAATGTCATTCCTCAGGAATCTCATGGCCCTTTTTATGAGACAGCATCTCTCATTGTCCCAAAGCACATCAATTATATAAACAGGCTAGTCAGTGAGCCCCACGGATCCTCTGACCTCTGCCTTCCCACCAGAGGAATTAAAAGTGCACCCCACTATGCCTTGTTTTTTATGTGGGTCTGGGAATCAGGTTCAAGTCCTCACACTTGCATGGCAAACACTTTTACCAACTGATCTCCCCAAGCCTGATATCACTGTTCTTTAATCTTTCATTTTGGTAAATATCAATACCATAAAACTTACCATCTTAACCATTTCTAAATGTGTGGTCCAGTAGTGCCAAAAAGCTCTCACCTCTAAGCGTGTTAGATTTACCCAAACTATTTTCCTTGGAGTGTGTGTGGAACTTAGTGTCTAACTCTGAGCCATGAGAAACAGCTGTGTCCAAAGATTGCCAATGACTTTTCCTTTTCTATTTATCTCCTCTCTTTTTGTAAAATATAAAAAAAGACCTCGTTGCTTATTTAAAAAAAAATAAAAACACCTCATTTATCTGCCATCCCCAGGCATGGACCACCTCAACCTTGCCATCTCTTCCTTGCCAGCTGCAGCTACTTTCCCATCACCAACAACCTCTATTTTCCTTGGGCTGCAGCCACCTTGGCTGCTGTCACCACTGAAATCCCACCAGAGGATATGAGTCAAGCCACTCACCACGGAGGCTGCCACCATCTCCTCCACCCCTGCTGCAGTCATCAGGTCCACGGTGAACAAAGCTGTCACCATGTCCTCCATCAGCACTGCCTCCGCCACCATCTTCTTGATCAGCAACTCTTTGGCGGCAGCCTGTCATCATCACAGAGTTCATGTCTGTTTCCACTTTTTAAAAAGAATAACGAATCAGCATGATAACTATTTCTGTTTTCCAACAGGGGCTATTCAAGTGTGAGGTGTCTTCTGGAAATTGTTGTTTATGTTTCTGCCTAGGGAATAAATTATTTATTAAAAGTAAGTTATCTGGGGAAAGAGAGAAGGCTCAGTGGCTAAAGGTGCTTCCTTGTAAAGCTTGCTGGCCTGAGTTTGATTCTGCAGTACCCATGTAAAGTCAGACACACAAAGTGGCCCGTGCATCTGGAGTTTGTTTGCAGTGTCAGGAGGCCCTGGCACACCCATACTCATTATCTCTCTATCTCTTTCTCTCTCTCTCTCTCTCTCTCAAATTAAAAAATATTTTAACAGTAAAAAAGTAAACTATCTGAGCCCAACATGGTGGTGTGCACTTGAAGTCCCAGCTACTCAGTAGGCTGAGTCAGAAGGATCAGATTGTTTGAACCCAGGAGTCAGAGACCAGTTTGGGCAAGACTCTATCTCAAAAATAAGCAAGCAAACAAAACAAGTTAATTATGTATTAGAAACTTAGATCACAACTGAAGCAGCTTGAAATAATAACTTAAATAAAATGACTTATGAAACAAAATCAAATTTGCATATATTCTTCTGAGGTATTAATCTTTCATTGATATTTCAGCTAATGGGAGTTGATGGTGGAGGTGTGGATCTGTCAGGACTGGGTGGCTATAGATCCAGTTTTTGTATATTTCTCACGCAGTGGTGAGAGTGAGAGGGTGCGAGAGGCTCAGTCACAAATAAATAAATAAATAAATAAATAAATAAATAAATAGATAGATAGATAGATAGATAGATAGATAGATAGATAGATAGATAGATAGATAAATAGCTGATGAGAAGCTCCAGTGTAGCTGAAGGACTTTTCAACGAACTCACAATAAATGATTTAATAGATTATTTTGTTTGGGGCTGATTAATATCATAAAAAATCCTCTAATCGTTAGTCTACAAGAATTCACATAAGCCTTTCTATCAAAACTCTGTGGATCCTACTGTGTTATGAAGATAATTTGACACCTCCCCTTCTCAGTATGGCGCTGCTTCTTCCTGCTATGTTCTTGCTAGAGTTCACAAGTGTTCTAGAGTTCAAAACCTCTGGTTCAACTTCTCCAGAGAGTAAACTCTGCTCCAGTTTTCTCCTGAGGTGAGAGAGGTGTCACAGGACAAGGGAGGAGATCTGAGCAGACAACCAAACTGCTCTTTTCACACAACCTTCCTGTTTTCAGCCCAACCCTATATCCTCTATTCAAAGGTTACTGACGGCTATCTGCCTACATCTTTTTGAAACTCAAGGACAGAAATTGTTTTGCTTCCAGTTATCGGTTCCCTCCAGGTAGTTAAGGGATTTTTTTTTTTGAGACAGGGTCTCACTATGTATCCCAGGTTCACCTAACTCTCTAGATCCTTCTGCCTCAGCCTCCCAAGTACTGGAATTACAGGCAATCAATAGGAACCATAAAGACAGGGAATTCTTTTGTTTGTTTGTTTGTTTGTTTTTTAAATATTTTTATATATTCATTTTCAAGCAGAGAGAGAGAGAGAGAGAGAGAGAGAGAGAGAGAGAGAGAGAGAGAGAACGAACCAGGGCCACTACCTTGTGGGTCTGGCTTATGTGTGTCCTGGGGAATTGAACCGGGGACCTTAGGCATTGGAGGCAAGTGACTTAACTGCTGAGCCATCTCTCCAGCCCAGGGAATTCTTTTTAAATTGATTGTTTTAATCAAACAATTTATGAGACAGTGTGATAATTCTATACATATACACAGTACGCAATGATCATGTCAGGGTAGGTATCATTCTAATACTGGAAAAGAAAAATAGTGAAATTTCTAAATTCTTTTTTTAAAAAAAAAATCCAAACAGGCCCAAGTGCATATTTGAGATGCACAAGGAGGCATGGGAGAACTTGACACAGAGCTGCAGAGGATGATTAATCCAAAGAACAGAGTGAAAAATAATAAAGGAAAGTAAGCAGAACTTCAAACACTTGTGAAATACCATCGATATATATAATAGGAGTCTCGGAAAGATCAAATAGGGCAGAAAAAAGTATTTGAAGAAATGATGGCCAACGACTCTCAAATATGATGAAAATCAGGAGTCTATGTAGCCAAGAGGACAAAGAGAAAATCTTAAAAGAAGAGAAAAATAGACTAGACATGAGTATATTCCTGAAACACTTCAGATTCCATGACTCAGGCTGACAATGAAAGAATGAAGAAAGACATATAATACTTCTAGTAACTTTTAGTGTCTGTACTGAATCAATCAAAGTACTTTAAGAAAAATATTTACAGAGAGAGTGAAAATATCATAGTAACAAAAGGTCAACATTACCAGAAAGATTTAATAACTATAAATGGACACACACCTAATAACAGCCCCAATTCTACACAAGCTGAAAGACTTAAAAGGAAAAACTCAACAACTTTAGGTAGGCATTTTAGTATTCCTCTCAGTCATAATCAATAGAACTACACAGAAAATTATAAGGACACCAAAGACATGAATAGAATTAGTAAACACCATGGCCTTTTTAATATACAGAGAACAACTTTTATATGAATGTTATTTTCAGGCATATATTGAACATACTAGAAATGAGTTTTTAAAATATCTTTATTATGAATAAGTATATACATTGTATGAGCAAATTTGTGAAGGTATCCCGGTTCCCCTCCTCTCTGTCCCCTATCCACTGGGGTCCTTCCTCAGTGCGCATTCTGGATCTGCCCATAGGTTGGGGGTTATGAACTGCACCAGAGGTAGCCAGTTTTTCTTTTTTTTTCCTCCCCCTTTATTGTTGTTGGGGGGGGGATGTCTCTGGATATTCTCCCCCACCATGGCTCTTACATTCTATCCACCCCCTCTTCTGATAAGTTCCCTGAGTCATAGTGTGTGAGTTTTGAGTCTGTTTTATTGTTGAGATCTTAAGTGTCTCCGGACTTCTGCTTTGGATTGTGTTGGGTATCACTGGTGTCTGTCTCCATTGACCTTTCTTGGGTTATTTGGCTTGCAGTGGTGAAAGGTCTGCTTTTGATTTGGATCTCAGGACCAGAAATGAATTCTATCCCACTGAGCTTCCTCAAATCCAAGCACAAAGCAATTGATTATACCTATAACTTACGTGCTCTGGTGTGTAGATCTTGTCTGGCAGGTTGGTTGTGAGGCTTGCAGAATCTTCTGATGTTTAAGACTGTTGATAACTTTCTCCCCAGCAGTCTGTAGCACTTCCCAGCACTATGGCTGCCATCTCTCTAGCCCCTATCAACATTTTGACATAGAGGACAGAGGAGGACAAAAAAAATGTGACATCAAACAGGACTGCTTTAAAAGGGGCGGGGGCTCAGTGGAATAGGGCAGGAGAAGGGCACAAAAAAGGTAACATGATAATGGTGAAAAACTGACTATATTTGCCCTAAAATCCATAGCTCTATTTAAAAAAAGGAAAAAAAACGGGGATGGAACAAAGGAAGAAATAAATTTTAAAGGAGCAGAAAAAATGTCCTTTTGATTAACCTGTCCTTAAAATACTGGTAATGAAGTTTCAAAAAGGAGAAGCAGCTACAGCTTCTGAAAACCCAGGTCTACTGAGACTCTAAAACATGTCAGGGCAGACATGGGGGCTGGGAGCTCTGGGTAAATGATGGAGAGAAGTTTTCATTTGCATATTCCCACCTCTCCCTGTAGAAGCCTACTTTTTAAAAAAAATATATATTTATTGTCCATAATGAGTTAGAAGCCTACTTTTACTGTTTGTGTTTAGAGTAGCTGCTGGGATGAGCAATTACTCCAATTCCAACCAGGTTTGGGTTGTTATATTTGCATTGTAATATTTTCAGCACATTGATCAGTTGCATTGTCACTGACTCATGAAAATAGTGAAATTTTTCATTTAAAATTTTGTGCTGACTTGTGTCTTAGGAATGAATAGACTTTTGTTTTGTGACATGGTCATGTTTTGTTACCCAGGGTGACCATGAACCCACAATCTTCCTGTTTTAGCCTAAAATCCTTAGATTATAGACTTGTGCTACTAATCCAAATCTTTTTTCTTTTTTGGTTTTTCGAGGTAGGGTCTTGCTCTAGTCCAGGCTGACCTGGAATTTACTATGTAGTCTCAGGGTGGCCTTGAACTCATGTCAATCCTCCTACCTCTGCCTCCCGAGTGCAGGGATTAAAGGCGTGTGCCACCACGCCCAGCTTCTTTTTCATTTTTTGATGAAGTACATATTTGAATTTGTTATGAAAGCCAGTGAAACCATAGCTTGATCTATCCCATAGGAAGGGTTACTAGTTATTTTTTAATTTTTTAATTTTTTTAGGTAGGGTCTCATTCTAGCCCAAGCTGACCTGGAATTCATTTTGTAGTCTCAGGCTGGCTCAAAAACAGTGATCCTCCTACCTCTGACTCTCAAGTGGTGGTGTGCACCATCATTCCTACCCTGGTTATTTTCGGTATAATAGGTATTTTTATATCATTTTGTTTAGGATCATCGGGAATTTGGTGGGTTCTTTCATAGAGGGGTAAATACCAGAGTAGATAGAAAAAAATGCCTCAAGTGTATGATGATTGCTGTATGTATCCTGAAACAGAAACAACTTTTGAACATATCAAATAATTATACTCTCACCTTCCATCTTATTCATTAGCCTACTTAATGATTATCACAATGATCATTAGAGTTATCATTGACTTCTAAATTTTAGTTATAATTCTAGGGCTAAAACCACTACACTGTCCATTACTTTGATAAAATGTCTCTGTCCAAGATATCTGTACTATCGTATTTATAAGACTGTCTCTATGCCCTTCACAGATGTTCATTAAACTGTTATAATAGCTATAGTGACTATATTTTCCCTCCTATTCCATATGGGGACTAAGACACAGAATAGATAGGTAATTGCCAAAGGTTAGCTAGGTAGTAAGCAACAAAGCTAAGATTTCAATCTAACACTACTTCCACAGCCCAGCCTCTAAAAGTCAGTTGTTTACTGTAAAATGGTAACCAGGGCCCCAGGATTCTTTAAATGTGTGTATGTGTGTTTGTATTCTGTATGTGTGTATGCATCTTTGAATGTATGTGAGTACATGTAGGTGCATATGGGTGGAAAGACCAGCGGTCTTTGTTTTTGTGACAGGGTATCTCTCTGAACCTGGAGCTCAATGACTGGGATATACAAGGTAGCCAGCAAGCCCTAGGGATCATCCTCCACCTCTCCAGTGCCAAGATGACAGATGTGCACCAACTCATCCAGCTTATGTACTGTGTTGGGGGTCAAGCTTTGGTCCTCATGCCTCCATTCACTTTAACCACTAAGCCCTTGTCAGGGTTAAACTTTTATAGAAGTATTTCCTGCTTAGGATATACTTCAATGATAGTGCCTATGGTGGTTTGACTGAATGACCCCCAATAGATCCAAAAGTATATTAAAGATTTTTCTCCAGCCTCCTGGCTGGAGGAGGTGTCACCTTAGCCTGGCCTCCTAGGGTATTTCTAAGGTGGATGTAAAATTCCAGTAATACATATGTAAAGAGCAGTCAGAGCTAAAGTCTGGCAGTCCTGCTGTTTTGTTAGTTGGAGTTGGAGTGTGCTGGCTGGAGGTGCTGGGTCTCTCTCTCTCTCTCTCTCTCTCTCTCTCTCTCTCTCTCTCTCTCCTTTGATCTGTGAAACGGGCCAGCCTTTTCTAAAACTTCCCCTGAATCTGTTATTTCAATAAATACTTTCCTCCCCAAACTGTGCCTGTTTTGGAGATCCATCCCAGTGGCATGTGGCTGACTATGACAGTGCCTTTGCTTAGGCATACCTAAGACCTTGAGTTCAGTCTCCATTACCATAAAGTGAATGAATAGAGTTTTGGAGAATTAGGAAAATTAGGAACTGTGGCACTGTGACAGTTTCAGGCAAGTTTCACAGATTCCATGCCTGATCTCCCCCTTCCCCTGAGTGGGAGGTGTCTCTAGCAAGAGTTCAAACCTAGATGCTAAAACTGATTGGTCAGGTATGGACCAACCAGCTGTCTCTCTGACTTACCTGGTCGAGGTCTTAAAAGTCACTGAAACAAAGCCCAGCCCTCTCTTCCCTCCAAATGGCTTCCTAGAAGGAGGACTTCTAAATTTCCAGGCCTTAGGAAGGCCTTCCCTCACCTGGGCCATTGGCTGGGGTGAGGGGGGGGGCTCAAGATTTTTCCCACATGAACCTTTTCATCATGATGAGAGCTTTTCCTTCTTTGGCTTGTTTGGCTGTGCAGCATAGATTTTGCTGAAACCTCTCTCATGTGTTCTCCCCACACTGGTAGCTGGAGATCTCTGTTACTTCCTATTTTCTTTTAAATAAAGTCTCCCACTATATCTTATCCTCTGCTGGTCTATAATTTTAATTCTTTAACTTTATAGACAAGAATTTGGGTGCTCCTTTAGTTCTGAGGTGCAATGGAATTTGCTGGGTACTACCTAAATTCTAATCCCCAGCTCCCCTGTTACAGTACAACATCCTTCTTTGCTTGAACAGGGCTACATATGCAATATGTGTGCTTAGCTTTTGTTTTTAATTGTAGTCTTAAAAGAGATCTAACAAGCACTCCAGGAGTAGTGGCAAGAACCCCAGGGATGAGTTATCTCAGGGAACCAGGGCTACATTGGTAAAAGTGGTAATTGGATTAGAAAGTGTTTGGGCTCAAAGCTAGTTCTTGCTGTGTGCTCAGCAGCTGGGGGGAGAAGTGTAAGTCATCCTGAAATGGAAAATTGGATTGTTCAATGGAGGGTGTACATCTTCAAACAGGAATAGAGAGGTTGTCAGATGCTCATCTTTCAAAGGACATCAGCTGGGTGGTGGTGATGAGGGTAGGGGAGGCAGGAGCTCCCTAAACTGTACAAAATAAACAAAACTCAGATGTTGTCTTAGACTAGAGTGAGGCAAAAACACTTCTATGTAACACACACAGAGTAAACCCCACCCGAAGAACCTGATACAGGAAAATCTTGACAGTTATATTTGTTTTTTTTACCATTGAATTCCCCCCCTCCAAGTTTGTGTCCTCTAATGCAAAAGAATTATATACAGGGACAGAAATAAATTTTATTACACATTTATTCTAACTTATTAATTTAGGGATAGGGGAATTGGATGGGGAAGCTTCCCAGTCACCATGTGGGAAGTTACAGAGTTCTCCAGCCACCAGTGTGGGGAAAACACGTGTCAGAGAGTTTAACAGAACTTATATTGTTTAGCTAAATAAGCTGAAACAGAAAAGATAACAGAGAACTCCCATCATGAGAAGGAGAAGTTCATGAGGGAAAAGGTCTGGAGCCTGCCAATGGCTGGGGTGGGGTTGGCCTTACCTTTCCTAAGGCCTGGATCAGAGGTCCTTCTGCTAGCCTGCCATGTGGGGGAAGAGAGCCGCTTCCTCTAGGGAAGTTAATTTAAGTTCTCCCCAGGTGAGTCAGAGAGACAGCTGATTGGTTTATATTTGACCAATCAGTTTTAGCACCTAGGTTATAGCTCTAACTAGACACCTCCCACTCAGGGGGAGGTGTGGTCCCTGCAGATGTCTGATGGTCACAAACCCATTCTAGGTGTTCATCATGAAAATCCAATTGAGAAAGACAGAGATTAGAACCAAATTCATGGGCCAGGGCCACAGAAGAACTGGAGTACCTGGATTGAATACAAATGCATGAGCATTCGGGGTAGGTTCCTTGCAAAGTACAGAGGGAAAGGCATTGTTTATTATCATTTAGAGATTCAGAGAAATATACTTGAGCCCAAAAAGTCAGGGATTTGTGGGAAGAAAAATCAGTTGAGTCCCAGCAGGGACTGACAACCCAAAGGCTCTTCTAGTGACATAGAAGCAAGTTTTAGAAGAAAACAAAAATTCTTTCTGAGGTTCCACCAGAGATTATTTGTTCCAAACAAACCTGGGGCCAGAAATCGGAGGTGTTGCATGTAGCACCATCACCCAGACAGTGGAGGCCATGAGAAAGAACTCCACAAGGTGTGCCAATCTCACCAGGCAGAATCAGATAGACAATGGTGAGATTAGGATTTTAATAAATCTGGTTTGTAGACATCCATTTCTATGCTGTCATACTTCTTTTCTGTTCCTTCGGGGGGGTTTTTTGTTTTGTTTTGTTTTTGGTATTTTAATTAAGTCCCAGATGAATAGAGAGGAAAACTTGATTTCCCATACCTAAATCGGGATAAATAATGGAAATGTTCCAGAGACAGATAAGGAAGGATAGAGCCACAGAGACTATGAGGCTAGGAGAAAAATGCAGGTCTAGGATGAGGCAGGCCTCTGATTAGTGGGCTGTGCTAACACCTTCCTTCCTAGGGTTTCAGAGTTAATTTGATGCTTTTCCTTGAAGTTGTGCTTGCACAGTGGCCTTGGGCCAGAGGTGAAAGCGGCTCAGCCACTTCCCATTGTCAGAGGAGAGGGAACAAGAAAAAGATTGCCTCTGAGGAATTGCGGAATGTTTATTATCCTAAAGAAAAGCATTTGTTTTCTCTCACAGGGGAAATCCTGTTGTCTTATCTCAGAACTGTCCTGGGAATTAGTAGTCACCGTTGCTTTTTGTTGCTTTTAGTGGAGCACGGGACCTAACAGGACCTGTCTATGGGCCCACATCCATGGTTAAGTTCCAAATTAACCGTCACAACATTCAGGCAATTAGAATGACTTTAAAACCAAACCCTCTTAGCTGATCTGTAGCCAGGTCTCTGTCCTGTCCTCTACTCTTTCCCAGGGAGGAGGTGTCAGATGCTAACATCTGAGCAAAGCCAGAGGTGAGAAATGGCACTCATGGGCTGATTTTTCTGTGAACTCCTGACATATTTAAGAACTTGGAAGGTTATTACAACTCAGTCTGCCTGTTTTGCTGGCAGAGATTGCCTTAGTATTATTATGGGTCACACAGCTCTTTTCACATACTGAAATTGCCCAGAGACTGAGGGACTGCAAGTCTTTTCCTATTTTTTAATACCTTTTATTCATTTAAGATTTTAGCGTCACTGTCTTTCCTTAATTTCTTCTGCAGAATCCGTTTAAATAAAGTATGGCATTCACAAAATGTCACTACTACTTTCTATGACTAAGTAAATGTTTGCAATCCTACTTCTTGCCATTCTATTTCTGATGCTTATTTTATAAAATAACTTCCTCGAATGAATTTAGAATGAATTTAAAACGAATATACCCAATGTATATTCATGCCTTTACGTCCCTGTGTTGACTAGTTCCTTCTGAGTCCTAGCTGTGACGCATTTATGCACCTGAGAGAAAACACACTAAGATTTCCACAGGATAATGTCCCGGCAGATACTTCGTTATTCCATATTTGGAAGTTTGTAAAAATGCAGGCTAACAGATTTTAAAGTATAATTGGTAAACTATTTCTCAATTCATGAGGAACAGACCAAAGGATTTTTTTTTAAATTAAAATACAAAGAAATTGCTAAAACTGTGTAGTATAGAAGTTAAGTAGCAAAAAGAATTCTAAAGGACATGGTAAAATTCTAATCTGTAGAAAATAAAGCTAGCATAGGAATTCTATGAGAGGGTTTTTTTTTTTTTTTTTTTTTGAGGTAGGGGTCTTACTCTATCCCAGGATGACCTGGAATTCACTATGTAGTCTCAGGCTGGCCTCGAACTCACATTGATCCTCCTATCTCTGCCTCCCAAGTGCTGGGATCAAAGGTGTGTGCCACCATGCCTGACCGAGATTTTTTTAAGATATTTTATTTATTTATTTGAGAGACAGAGAGAATCGGCGTGCCAGGGCCTCCAGCCGCTGCAAATGAACTCAAGATTCCTGCACCCTCTTGTGCATCTGGCTTTATATAGGCACTGAGGAATCGAACTCCTGTCCTTCTGCATTGCACAGAAACGTCTTAACCGCTAAACCCTAGAGTGTTTTTAAACAAAATCAGATCTTTTAATTTTAGTTTTTGATTAAGGGTATGTAACTTTGTAAAAATACTATTATTTCTATCTGCTGAATATTATTAGCACATGTTTTTTTAACCAGATATGACTTCTTTGAAATCATAGAAATTTCTTATTTCAATGAAATGTACAGTTTCATGGTTAATCAAAAACTTAGAAAATGACCACCTCAAAGGTCACTGTAGCTAATTGTACAGTTTTTTTCTAAGGCAATATGTCTTTACCCATTTCCTCAATTTACAAATAGTGGAAGTTTACTGAAGCACATGTGAACCTTGGAAATTCCATCCACTGTGTACTTAATAAACAAATGGATTGTTGTTTTAGACAAGCAGAGGGAGATTTTTCAGCTTCAGGCTTTTGATAAATGGCAGCAGCCCACATCACTGCTGAGGAGCAGTCTGACAGGAATCGGTGCAGATAAGGAACAGAACAATGATGGTGCATTATCTTAGACTTCGCAGAAGAACTTTGGCCCTGAACCAGCTGTATAATCAGTCTATTTTAGTTTTTATCACACAGACCAATGAGCTTTTCCAAATAATAGTGAATGAGGTGTGGCTCTTTTTTCTTTTCTTTTTTTTTTCTTAACTAAGAGGATTTCCTGACAATCTGTCTAAAAGTTTTGATGCTATCTTTGTGTATTTTCATTAAATGGGTACATTATGCACCTATGAGTAAAAAAATAAATTAAAAACGAAACAATGGACGTTGGTATCAGTTTTTTGACTTGAATTATTTCATTTTCAATGCTTCTTTCATGACTTTGTTAGTCTATGTGAAAGAGAAGTGCTAATGCATTATAAAGGACTCAAAACACTTTTTGGGATAGTGAACATATTCTTTCCCTGGATGATGATTGTTTAAAAATTATGTCAAAATTTTAAAATATGTCAAAAATTCATAAGATTTTATAATTCAAATATGTGCAATTAAATGGCAATTATAGCTCAATGAAGTAAGAAAAATGTTCCTCTTTATTAATGAATTAAAAATTGTTTACACTCACAGTTTGTATATACTTGGATCCAACATCTCAAAAGTGTATAAAGTATTTAAATGATGATTAGTTAAAATCATGCTTAAATCATCTAAATGTGGTTTAGCAATGTTTTATCATTAAAAGTTACCTTAGAGGTTAGGAGTGGTGGTCCATGCCTTTAATCCTGGCACTACAGAGGCAGAGGTAAGAGAATACCTTGAGTTCAAGACCACCCTGAGTGAATTCTATAACAGCTTGTCAGCCTGGACCAGAGGGAGACTCAAACAAAACAAAAAAATGTTACCTAAGGGGAAAAATAGATACATCTATTAAATAACATAGGTGAAAATAAAAATTAAGCAATATTAAATTTGAATTAGAAAAAAATTACCTTAGGAATATGGAAAATAGAAGGAAAATATTAAATATATTTTTTAATTTTTGATTTCAGATTTTTTCATATATACGAACATAATTTGTTAAAATGGGTTTATATTGCACATAGCATTATTTCATGACTTTAAGACTGTAAAATGAAATTACAGAATATTCAAAAATGCAATTTATTATTTTCATAATCAATAACATACTACATTATGTCATAAGGCTCTCTCTTATATGCACAGGATGTATCCTGTTTCAGATCCCCCAGACACTGAATCCACTGATGTTCAAGTCCCTTACATATAATGGTTTCATAGTTTTTGCATCTAACCCACATGCACAATCCTATAGACTGTAAATGACAACACCTAATACAGTGCTCTCAGATTATACAGTTGTAATACTATGTGGTTTAGGAAGAAAGCCCCCAAATCTGTACATTTAAAACAGGTATAAAGTTTTTCCAACTATTTTTTAGCCATGGTTGGTTGAATCTATAACTGTGCAACACATATAAACAGGGATAACTGGGCATAACATACAACAGCATTTCTAACTTGAGGATATATTTGGTTCTCTGGGTTAGATAATATTGTGTTGAACATGTATTAAATCATGATCTTACTTTTTTGGTAAATATTGTAGAAATGGCTTTCTATATGAATAAAATGAGGGCAAAAAAGAACAAAATAGCATCAAGTCAGAATTTTATAGAGCCAATTTGGATTTAGAATACAGGTCTTTCTAAATCTGAAAGTTAACATTTTTACCTTTATATTATACCATATCTTATAAAGCTAGACTATAGGAACCAGATACCTTATGACTTGATTGCTGAGTTAACAGAATATTGATGTTTTCAGTCTTGCATAGCAAAAACAAACACTATTCTCCCCTGTTAGCAGCCTGGCCTGTCAGAGTTTTTAAGTTAAATGAGTACATATTGCTAATTGTTATTGCATTTATTATGGGTCAAGCCTTGTGCTAATGTCTCTATGTAGACCTCTCAAAAACCCAAAGAGAGCTGGGGGGATGGCTTAGTGGTGAAGAGCTGCATAAGAATGAGGGTCTGAAAGGGCCTGGGACCACCTGAGCTGGATTCCCATCTTAGTTCTGTTGGGACTGGAGAATTATTGGTGCCTTTGGACTAAAAATGATCAAAATGGAAGCTCTAGGTTGGGTGAGAGACCCCCATCTCAAGGATGGATGAGTGAAAAGAGGAGGTAACCTGACGACCTCTGGCTTCCACATGTGTACACACAAGGCATGAGCGTACGCACACACATCATATACCACACCACACATACTATACACCTACACACATACACACACACACACCAAACAAATTGCATTGCAGAGGGCTGAAATACTGGTATGAGACTCCAGCTAGGAGGCTTACTGGGAATAAAACACTTGGAAGTGAAAAAAAATGGTGTTTGGAAGAACACCCTGATAGATATTATGGTTTGGATAAGAAGTACCCCATCCTAAAAGGCTCCTGTGTTGAAGGCTTATTGCCAGCTGATGGATCCAATTATTAGGAGATGATTGGCTTATGAGGGTGCTGACTTGATCAATTGACTGATCTTCTTTCTCCCACTCTTTCTTCTCCTCTTATTCTTCCTCCTCCTCCTCCTCCTCCTCCTCTTCCTCCTCCTCTTCTTCTTCTTCTCTCTCTCCCCTAGGAGCAGGCAGCCTCTACTAAACACTTCCACTGCCATGATATTCTGTCTTACCTCAGACCCACAGTCAACCTTGAAGTGAAAGCTCTGAAATCACCAGCTAAAATAAGTCTTTCTTCCTTTACACTTTTCCTCTCAAGTTAATTGTCTCAGTGATGAAATCTCTGACTAACACAATAGATAAGATTGGTGGGACTTGGTAACCAAAGGACAGTACAGCCTAAATAAATTCAGGATTATTAGCTGTTTTTTTTAACATTGATGACTTTTAGAAGATGGTTTTGCAGATAAGGTGGAGTATAAACAGAAAGAGAGGGAGGTGGAAGGAGGAAGAGGCAAAGGAGGAGGGGTTTGCTGGGGAAGATGATTGGTTCAGTCTGGACTGACTTTAAGACAATCCTATGTACCAGGAGAGACACCAAAAGATGAGGAATCACTGTGCCTCACAGAGGAGGGGACTATGCTAGAGCACTTCTGACACATTTTATTTTTCTGTTTGTGACATTGTTCCTCCCAGTAGACAGAGTTTCTTGGAACTGGGGAGAGAGGCGGGATAGTCCTTCTTATCAAATGTTCCCAGTTTCTAACTTATAGCCTGTCACTGAATAAAAGTTTAAGGAAATGAATTTCCATCCATCAAAAACATAACCCAATTTTGTCATCTCCAGTTAAGCCCCAATATATATTCTAATGGAACATGATTTCATAGTTGGTGTTGCTAGGGTAAAGCTCTGGACCTAAAGCAACTGATGATAGAAAACGTTTTCTCATCTTGGCTTACAGTCTTGAGAGGAAGCTCCAGGAGGGCAGGGGAATGTATGGCATGAGCAGAAGCTGCATATCACCTCTGCCATGGCAGATGGAAAACAGCAGCAGGAGAGCACATTAACACTCACAAGCTAGGGCTAATAAACCTCAAGGTCCACCTTCAGCAGCACACTTCCTGCAGAAAGGCTCCACTTCCCAAACTGCCACCAGCTGGGTAGCAAGCATTCAGAACACACGAGTTTATTATGGAGGACATCTGATACAAACCACCACACTTGGTTTTACAGTCCCATGGTCCAGCATAATATCGATAGGTTTTTTGAGGTAGGGTCTCATTCTGTCCTGGAATTCACTATTCCATATTTTAAAAAGCTTCTTTCAGGTCTACTTAGCTCTGGGGAGATGGCTTGGTGGTTGAAGTGCTTGTCTTATAAGCATGAGGATCTAAATTTGGATCCCTAGCACACACATAAAAACATGTATGGTGATACAAACCAATAATTCCAGCACTAGGGAGACAGAGGCAAGAGGATCCCCAAGACTTACTCTGTAGCTAGTGTAGCTGAATCAGTGAGCTCCAGGTTCAAAGGAATAAGACTGACATTAACATCTGTCTTCTATTCCCCCCACACACATGCATTCACCATACACATAAGAACATGTATGGACACATGCGCACATGACACATATATATGCAGGGAAATCATTTCCATGAGTTAGAAAAAAAAACTTCCCTTAAATTCCAAAGTAACTTATACCAGGTGTTTGGACCAAAACACATTTGCTAGTTGGAAATTCTTACTGTATTTCCCCTAAAGACTTAGCCATGTTTACACATGTACCCAGAATCCTTAGCTTTATAGCACAGTTGAGAGCCAACTATCATGGGATGCAGAGCACTCATGGTCATGGCCTCCATCTTCAGTGACACTCCAGTCACCCTGTGTGGGAATCAAGTCGCACCTTCTCCAAAGAAGTCCTAAATAAAAGTGACATATCCCTGTGACTTGAAAAGTACTTCAGGGACTAACAGTTTAACTAGGTCAAGGACACAAATGCATTTACAAAAAACACAGCATTTGCCTCCTTGACACATAGCTTCTAATTATCAGTAATAGCCAACTTCAATTCTTTTTTAAAAATATTTTTATTTATTTGCAAGCAGAAAGATAGAAGAGAGACAGGCAGAGAGAATGGGCATGCCAGGGCCCCAGCCACTGCAAACATACTCCAGATGCAGGCACCACTTTGTGCATCTGGCTTTATGTGCCTTAACCACTAAGAAATATCTCCAGTCCCCTTCAAATTCTTATATAAACAAATACTTGTACATTCAGTTATTATCCTAGCCAATGTCAAACTGTTTAAAGCCTTCTATTCTAAAAGAGCAGGATGCTCTTTAATTATTTTAAGCAATATTGGGATTTCAGGAAGTAAGCACCAGAGTAACAAAGTGAGTTCACGTTACAACCATGCTGATTGAATGCAGCAACTATACCTAGATATTATAATATATTACTTTGCCAAACACAATGTTTGAGGAATATTAGTGATTTTATTTGCACTTTATCATTACATTACATTGATATACAAAGATGAGTGTGTTAAAGTGTAAAAGCAGGCTGATTGTTAATGACATTAAATTTTGAGTCAAAAACCTGAGATTTTAATCCAAAATTAAATTCTTTGGTAATTTCACTCATCTATCCATGTATCTATACATCGATGAATCTATGTATTCATCCATCATCCATCTATCAATTTAACAAATGTTTGCTGAATACTTTAGAATATACTAGAACTGCTATGCTGTAACACAACAATAGAAAGAACTGTATACTATCCTCACATTTGTAGACATATTCTAGTTGGGAGGACTGACATCAATCTTTATAAACACCTAAACATTAACAGTTATATAAGACCAAGGTGACTTGAGTTTGAAGAACAAATATAAACCAATCATGAGACATGAGAAGTCTACTAATGGTTCTGGAAGGAGCACACATGGGCAGGAGATGAGATATAATCATAATTGTATTTCAGCAAACTAACTCTGGGTGTAGTAATGAGAATTAACTGATTAACTGCAATGGACAGCAGTGGACATGAGAAAAATAAGAGGCTATCATCGAAGTCTAAAGAGGATGACAGTTGTGTGGCCTGGATAGAAGTCATAAATACATTGTAAAAAAACAGAGGCAAGAAGAGGTGAAAATCATTAAGACTACATAAAAAACTGGGGATGATGCTGTGAAGGAATGAGCCAAGTGCTCTGCTTCCAGGGGTGAATCCCCAAGTCCCCAGATCTTCTTCCTCTCCAACCACATGGCTCCTTGGGTCCATAGCCCAGACATGCCAGTGCTGTAGGTGAATTCCTGGTTCCCACAGGCTCTTGCTTATTCCAGCTCCGTGTCTCTCTGGGTGCCTAGGAAAGTCTCTGCTGCAGGTGAGTTCCCAGTCCACAGCACCTTTCCCCATCCCCCTGTGTCCACATGTCTCTACCACCATCCTGGAGTGTGAAGCCCCTGCAAGTAAGCTCCCCATTTCTAGCACCTGTCCCTGCCATGCCGAGCTCATGTGTCTAAACATACTGCACCTCCCTGTTCATCATGAGTGGACAAAGGCAAATTAGCCCAGTCCTCACATCACCCTATTCTTTGCTTCGAAGCCTTGGGCAAACCCACCCCTCCCACAGCATGCTTTTACCTCCACTGAGGTGGGCACTCAATGTGTAAGCCCAACACCACTAGTATCTCTCCTTTGACCCAATTTCTACCTTGTGTAAGCCCCAAAATTCTTGACAAGGCAAACAGAGTATCTCGAGACAGGCAATTCCCAACAGAAAAAAGTAACACAAAAAACCATGGCAACATATCCCCACCAGGAATACCCAGCCCCATAGGCAAAGACTCCCACAAGAGCTACTCTGAAGGATCGTATCTCAACATGACAAAGGTTATATACAAACCTAAAGCAAACCTAAAGTCAGTACATAGTAAAACTTGAAGCTTTCCTACTAAGATTTGGAAAAAGACAAAGTTGTCCAATCTCCCTAACTGCTATTTAACACAGTACATGAAGTCTTACCTATAGTGAAAAGACAAGAGAAAGAAACAAAAAAGATAAAAGTTGGAAAGGAAGAAGTCAAATTAGCCTTATTGCAGATCATATGAGTCTGTATTTGAAAGACTCTGAAGCCTCCCAAAATAAAAATTAAAAACCTCCTAGAGAGGATAACACTTTCAGCAAAGTGGCAGGATATGGGATTAACACACAAGAATCTTATTTTCCAATGACAAACTTGGAGAAAGAAATTGGGGAAAGAGTCATATTTACAATAGCCACAAAATGTAAATATTTTGAAATATCCCTAACCAAGGTAGTAAAGGCCTCTGTAATGAAAACATTAAGAAAGAAACTGAGAACTGAGAAGATGAAAGCTCTCCCTTGCTCATGCATCAGAAGAATTAATCTCATGAAAATGGTTAGTCTACCAAAAGCAATATACAGAGTCAAGGCAATTCCAATCAAAATTCCAGAACCATTTTTCACTGAAATAGAAAAATAATCTTAAGATTCATATGGAAGCACTAAAGACCTCAGATAGACAAACATGTTCTCAGCAAAAAGAATACTGCTGCTGGTATCCCCATACCTGTTCTCAAGGTCGAAAACACCATAGTCATAAAAACAGCACAGTACTGGCACAAAAACAGACATAGAGAAGAATGGAATGGAACAGAAGATTTGGGTATAAGTTCAAGTCACTACACCCACTTAACCTTTAACAAGGAGGTAAAAAAACACATTGGAGAAAGGACAGGATTCTCAACAAATATTGCTGGGAAAAATTTGAAAACCACATGTAGAAGAATGAGAATAGATCTACTCCCTTGAAGAAAAATCAGATCCAAATGCATCAAGGACATCAATATAAGATGTGAAACTCCAAAACAACTAGAAGAAAAAGTAGGGAGAACGCTCTAAGACATAGCCATAGGGAAAGACTTTTTCTATATGATCTAGAAACCCAGGGCATAAGACAAACACTCAACCAATGGGATCTCATGACCACTCAAAAGTGCTCATATAGCTAAGTAAACCACAAATAGAGTACATATATAGCCTACACAATGGGAGAAAATCCTTGCCACCTATATATCAGACAGCGTTAAACTTTAGAAAATACAAAGAACACAAAATCAAAGCAACAAAAAAATTAATCAGCCCAATTCAAAAATGGGGCTTGGAACTGAACAGATGGTTCTGAAAGGAAGAAATACACATGGCCAATAACCATACCTAAAACCGATGTTCAACATCTTTAACTATCAGGGAAATGCAAACTAAACCTACTTTGAGATTCTACCTTTGGTCAGAATGACTATTATCAGAAAAGCAAACTACAACAAATGCTGGAAAGGGTGTGGAGAAAGAGGAAACTTTACTCACTGTTCGTAGGAGTGCAAACCAAAACAGCCACTTATGTCGATCAGTATGGAGGTTTCTCAAAAACCTAAAAATAACTCTACCATATGACCCAGAAATATGACTCTGGACATATACCCTAAAGATGCTACACTTTACTATAGAGATACTTGCTCAGCCGTGTTTGTTGCTGCTCTATTCACAATAGCTAGTAAACAGAATCAACCCAGATTCCCATCAATGGGTAAATAGCTAATGAAGATGTGGGACATATACACACTGGAGTTTTATTTATCTGTAAAAATAATGAAATTCACAGGCAAATGAATGGATCTGGAAAAATATACTAAATGAGGTAGCCCAGGCTTAGAAAGAGAAATACTCCATGTACGCCCTCTCTCACGGCTTGAAATAGGTTTGTTTGTAAGTTATAGAGTATGACTAGTAGTAGATGATAGAATGAAGTTTGGATAGAGTCTCCAAAAGAGATTATGGAAAGGAATAGTAGACAGGCAAGAGAAGGGGCAGAATACAGGGAGTAGAAAGGTCTAGGGGATGAGGACAGGAGAAAAGGGAAAAAAAGGATGGATGCCCATCGATTAGTTTTGGTCTTCCTTTTGCTTAAAGAAGCTTCTTTTTGCAAATGGTAGTGGCAACTGGAAAGACCCAAAACTGTTCAAGGTGATGAATAGAAAGATGTGACTTCTCAGCCCTGGAGGAGACATTTCTATCACACCTGCTGGGGCTCAGAGAACATTGTAAAGGAGATGCTTGAAAGAATATACTGCTGCTCTCACAGCTTGCCAGAGAAGCTCCCTTTTGGAGATGGCTGTGGATACTGGGGAGACTCAAAATTGATCAAAGTGCTGAAAAAAGAAGCCTTGGGGATCTTAGTGCTGTCTGAGATACCTCTATCATGTCCGCCAAAGCTCAAGGACATCATGGAAAGAGGGTGAGAAAGAATGTCGAACCAGAGTGGGAAGGAGTACTTGGGAACACTATGACCTCACAGTGGATTTCGCTACCTCCATGAGATCTGCATAATACTGAGCCATCAGCATTTTGACAGAGATAATGGAGGAGGGCACAGGCACACACACACACACACACACACACACACACACACACACACACACACACACAATGAGACACCAAAATAGAAGAGAGACTACTTGAAAAGAGGAGGGCATTCAAGCCAGGCATGGTGGCCTGATGTAAAGATGGACTGGTGTGAGCAGATGGAGATGGCACAGAAAGAAAGATCTTTAGGGTGAAACTGCTGCCCGTTCACCTGCAATTGTTTGAGAGATTACAGCCCTTAAGATTGGGCCAGCTGGTCTGCATTGGAACAACAGGAAGAATGCGGGCTCTTTAAAGTAAAGGGCCTGAATGCTTTGTTTCCCCCTGGATTAACAAATTGGTAGCCCACCTGGTTCTGTGGAACATGGCAAATGCAAAAAGAGAGGGTCATTGGATTTGCAAAACAGTTTTGTTTTTGAAAAATGGCCATTGGCGTGTGAAGCAGGTGTGCTAGGTTGCCTGTATGGAGCCCAATGGGGCCATGAGTATGAACTGTGGGTTGCAATGGAGACCCAAAGAATTCCAGGACTATTGATGGGTGCCAAGGCGAGCTGCCAGCACCAGATGAAGTTTTCCCAGACTGTGAGTAGCCGAGCTGGAGGGGCAGAATTGAATCTCCAAGAGACTTATTGGTTAGAATCACTGAACTTGGAGTTAGAGATTGATGGTACCCTGCTTATTTCAAATCTATTATTGGATCAATCTGTTTTTGCCATGCCTCATGTTTTGCAGTGTGAATGTTCTGTGCCATTATGGGTCTATTTTTGGTATTATGGCTCAGTTGAAAGCTGTGGGAACTTAAGTGTTGAGCTGAATGCATAGTATTTACATCATGTATGATTATTAGTTTGTGGGGGCCAGGTGCTGACTGTCATGGTTTGATCCAGGTGTCTCCCACAAACAAATGAATGTGTTCTGATAGATCGATCCTCAGCTGATGGCAGTTTGGATTTTACAACCTCGATGAATCTGTGTTGTTGGGGCGGGCTTTGGGGGTTATAAACCAGCTTCCCCTTGCCAGTATTTGGCACACCTTCCTGCCGCTGTTTCCAGTGCTGTGGCAGAGGTGATGTCCACCCCTCCACTCATGCCATTGTTTTCCCTGCCAGGATGGAGTCTCCCATCGAGTCTGTAAGCCAAATAAACCCATTCCTCCACAAGCCGCCTTTACTTGGGTTCTTTCTGTGCAGCAACTAGAAAGGTGACCACAACAATATCTGAAGTCATACAATGCTTGAGTCTATTCCTACTCTACTTTAGACTGGACCCATAGTTTGGCTGAATGTCTCCCAAAGGCCCATGGATAAGGAAGTGCTATTGGGTGGTAACGTGGATTATAAGAGGAGTGCCCCATGGGCGCTCCTTAAGTCACCTATTGAGGGTGTCCCGCTTAAGAGGAGTGTGGAATCCTGGCATCTCAGTCTTGCTCTTTGCTAACTGTATCATGAGGCGAGTGTTGCACCTCCACATCCTCATGCCATGATATGCTCTCCTCACCAAAGGAACAGAGCAATGGGACCACTCGATATGGACCTGAACCTCCAGAATGGTGAGTCAAAACAGACCTTTTCTCTTCATAGGTTAATTGCCTTAGGTATTTTCATTATAGTAAAAGAAAACTGGCTGATATTACTGATTTATAAATATTAGGAAATTATTTCTCAAAGTATTAGAGGCTGTCAGTTTTCACATCAAGGGGCCAGTGGATTCAGTGTTTAGGGAAAACTGGCTTGATCCTCCTTAAAATGGTTCTCTGTTGCTATGTGTCATCACCGAGCAGAAGAGTAGAAGAAACACAGGAAGTCTTTTTTAGAAGGACATTAGTCTCTTCCATGAGAGCAGATCCCTCATAACCTAATCATTTTCTAAAGGTCTTACCTCTTCATAGGATGATGTAGATAATACATGTCAATATTTGGGGGAGGGGTAGAATGACACATTCAGGCCACAAGTCAGACTATCCATTCTTTTTGTTTGTTTTATTACCAATAAGTCATAAGCACAGCCCAGTCAGGGAAATTAGGCTCCATCTCGTGAAGAAACATCAAATAATATATGAATATATTTTAAAACCACCACAGTAAGTTTAAAAAATCTTACACACTTGACACTTCATTAAGTGTTGATCACCTTTCCTCAATAGTGATTAACACTGTTGCATAGCACCAACTAAATCAAAACTGTTGGAAACCTCCAGAAAACAAGTGCCTAGAATACTCAATACCAACATTTGGAGTGAATATTTATTTATTCACTTATATTTCTTTCCCCCTCCAGAAAGGCCAGGGCAATATAAAAATGTGCAAATCTTACTGAGTCAATATTTGGCTGTGTAATTATAAAAATTTTACAGTGGATGACTGTTAACATGTGTGTTTTGCTGTGATACAAAAAAACACAAGGCAATCTATATATTTCATTGCTATATATAAGAATCAAATATTTATATGTGAATTAGGGTGAGCATTAAAGAATGTTAGAGCTTGAAAAAGTTACATATGGTCTAGCCCAGGTCTCTAACTTAAGAGATGAGAAAGCTCTACTAGACTTCCAGACTTCTCTCGCTCATGGTGTGGCAGGAAGTACCGCTAGTGAGGTGGTCACTTGTAATACTGTTGGAGAGGAGACACAAGGTTTTTGAGATCCTCTTTTAGTCCTGAAAAATCTATGATATTTGAAAACAGTATGTGGAAAAAGCAAAATGAATGCAACATTCTCTTTATGAACATTGCTTGCAAGTCAGTTACAGAATAGTTCATAAAATCCTCCAAGGGCACTTTGTAACTTGTTGGTAGAAACTGGGAACAAAGCCAGGATTGTAGATTTCCTCCTTAAGACTCTTCCAACTCTGTTTATTGCTTTTTTTCTGAAATTTTATTGTCGTTTATCACAAAATAAATTGTCTTTACTACATAAACAGAGGATTAAGTAATAACTTTTACTTTGTCTTTGTTGAAGACTAATATACTCTTATCTGTGAACACATGAATTCTGTACTTATGTAATTTGATCTTAGATAGGGAGAGTAAAGGTAGGAGTAGACCTGTGGTTTCCTAACTCTTCATTCAGGTGCCCCAGCAGTCACGACACTATCGACTGTACTGAAATTTTATAGCTCATATCAGCAATTACATTTGTGTGGCTTCCTAGTCATACAGTGTAAGTGATAAGATAGTTTTGTTTAATTTTACTGAGGGCTATTATATTGGGGAACATGTGAATATATACTTAAATATGTAAGGGAATGTGATTCGTATATTGTTATTCATCATGAAAAATTCACTTTCTATGTGTAGGTTTTAAAAATAGCTATGATTTTGCATTGTTGAATTTTTAAAAATTAGGGAATAATTTAAAAAATACTTATTTATTTGTGAGTGTGTGAAATGCCTGGGCCTCCTGACACTGCAAACGAACTCCAGATACATGCATCACTTTGTGCATTTAGCTTCACATGGGTACTGGGGAATCCAACCAGAGTCACCATGGTTTTCAACCAAGTACCTTTAATCACTGAGACATCTCTCCAGCCCAAGGGAATACATTTTAATGGAAAAAAAAATAGAACATTAAAATGCTTTAGAATAATTTCATATCTAGGACTTTTATTGGCTTGTACAAAACTGTATTTTCTAAAGAAAGGCATGCTTTAGCATGTTATGTACAAAATATTTACTTTAGGTTTTTCTTTTTGCTTTCTGAAGCAGAATCTCATGTGGCCCAGGATGGCCTTGAACTTGTTAAGTAGTAGAGAATGGCCATGAATTATTGATCCCCCTACTTCAGCCACCTGACTGCTGGAATTACAGGTGTGTGTCACCATGCCTGGCTATTTATTACTTTATTATTTTCCATAGCTCTTTGTAGTCTGTCTACTTCTAGTTGCTGAATACACATAGATTCTCCAGCAAATATCAATTATCTTGATCTATTATTGTAGACTTGTGGTTTTTTTTTTCTGTCAACCTTCTTTCCGTTTTGTGGAAGTATCTACAGGGAGAGTAGTAACCCTCTCAGTGGTTGTTCATACCCACTATGTGGTCTGGGCTGCAGCCCAGTCCTCAGTGGACAGCAGAACACTCCAGTTTCCAGCAGGAAACTTTTTTTAGAAAAACTTTTTATTAACAACTTCCATATACATATAGACAATATACCACAATCATAAGCCCCTCCCAATAGCCTTCAGAATCTCTATAGAAGAAGAGATGAAGCAGGATCTCCTGTAGAAGATCATGGAGGTGGTGTTGCATATGCTTGGAACGTCACAGGATAGCATCCACATCAGGCCCAGAGTGAGCTCAGCTGTTCTATTACACAGAATAGCAATGTTCCCATAGTACAGACGAGAATCTGTGCTATATACAGCAATGGTACTAGGTTTATATGCCTCTGTGGGAGGCTCATGGCCATCCCTGAATCAGTCATCATCAGGACACATGGCTCCTGGAGGCTTCTTGGATGTAGTTAGTGAAGGTCCCAGGGTGGAAATAGCCAGCAATTGGAAGGAATGCCAGCAGCAAACTTGAGCCCAGCCTGCTGCCAAGATTCCTGGAGGACATGACAGTGACTCAGCAGGATATTCAGGAGAAATAGTGCCATGAGATGCCAGCAGAAGCCTCTCCCAGGTCCTCTTCAGATTTTTGATATAGACACTACTTTTCCTGCTACAGTTGCACTGTTCTAGAAGTCAACATTGGTACCACCTGTGCTGCTATGGTCAAATGTCTGAAAAGAGCTATGTAAGGGAGAAAAGATTTTATTTTGGCTCACAGCTTGTGGGGAAGCATGGTGGTAGGAGCTTGTTCACATCAGAATGGATCAGGAATAAGACGGGGATGCAGATGCTCAGCTCACTTTCTCCTCTTCCCTTTTTATTCAGTTGGGGACCTCAAGTCCACAGGATGGTTCTGCACACATTCAAGGCAGCTCTTACTCCCTGCTAATCCATTCTGGAAAATCCATTACAGACTTAACTAAAGTCTTCACTAGTGCCCTATGTGTTTCTTAATCCAATCATGCCAATAATTGGTTAAAGAATTTGAAACAGTCTCCTTCATTAGCATGATACCAAGGGCTCTGGACATTGTTAAAGTTTTTCTTCATGGCAGAAATCAAGAACAAAGTCCTGACCCCCTGCATGGCTAATACCCAAAGCAGTTCTCTACTTACTGTTACACACTGGAAACCCTTAAGTCTTTTTTAAAATTTTCAATATTTTATTTATTCATTTGAGAGAAAATGAGAAAAAGAGGCAGAGAGAGAGAGAGAGAGAGAGAGAGAGAGAGAGAGAGAGAGAGAATAGGTGCGCCAGAGACTCTAGCCACTGCAAATGAACTCCAGACACATGAGCCACCTTATGCATCTGGCTTTCCATTGGTACTGGGGAACCGAACTCAGGTCCTACTGCTTAGCAGGCAAATGCCTTAACAGCTAAGTGGTTTCTCCAGCCCCCCTTATATCATTTTTGCATCTCATTTTTATCTTCCTAAGCCTATCTCCAACTCTTTCAATTGATTTAACTCATCCTTTACCCTCACAACCTCCCAAATTCTTTGCTTTATTCTCTTTTGGGTAGGCCTTTGTACCAGACCTCCTAGATGGCTCCGTCACTGAACTATGCAGTCCACATGGTTGGCTTTTACTAACATAAATAGGATCACATTATTCCTCTCTTTATGCCTCTTATGGGTTCTTATTTCCTTAAGGATGAAAGAAAATCCTGCATTGCCCAAATGGATCTCAACTTACCTTTCTGAAACCTTTGGGTCTAAACAGAATTATATAGCCAAACCCAAACTCCATCTTGCTACTTAGTATTCAGAACTGGCTGCCTTTTTTGGCTTCTCCTCTTGTGGTGCTCTCATATTTAGGCAGCTGTTTGCCCTCCTGGTGTCTCCTGGATACTCACTGTCCTCCCTTTATCCCAGCTGTATTGTCCAGCACGGTTTGCCTTCCAATCATTTCTCCACCAGAGGGAGAACCCCAGTCTTATTTAAATCAGCAAGTGACCTACTGTTAGTTCTAGATTTAAAAAAAAATCCATTTACAAACCATTGAAAACATGAGTGTACCTCATTTTCAAGAAGTACTTTTATATGTGCTAGTGAGACACATGCTTTGTAACTACCATTGGAATTCCAGAATTCATAATAAGCTAATTGTGGTGACATCCAACAGGATTGTAGCATAGACATCTCAGTAATAAATGGCTTTGGAATGTTTTAAAGCATCTTATATGCTATGCAGAAGTATTTCTTTTTAGTACTAATATTTATTTTCCTGAAAAAAAAAAGTGGTTTTAGCCACATGTGTGGTTCTTTTCCCCCAACTGAACTTGAAGTTTAAGGGGCTGATAATGTTCTTGAGTGGTACAGCTATTGCCTAGCAACTGCAAAGCCCTGAGTGTGGTCTCAAGCATGGACACAGGGGACAGAATGGGACAGTGAAATCAGAAAATTGAAGTTTTGTAATATTTCAAGTGAGCCTTCAATATTTCATTTAAAAGTTCATGTGTGTGATGCAAGGAACAAAACAATGGTGTGTACTCTACATTTGCAAGCCATAGCAAGCCTGACCCTAAAATTCTATCCTCCCAGTTTACCAGAATTCTTTTTTTGTAAATTTATTTTCAAGGAGAGAGAGAGAGAGAGAGAGAGAGAGAGAGAGAGAGAGAGAGAGAGAGAGAGAGAATATAATGGGAGCATCAGGGCATCTTGCCACTGCAAATGAACTCCGGATGCATGCTCCGCTTTGTGCATTTGGCTGTTATGTGGGTACTGAGGAGTCAAACCCAGGCCATCAAGCAAGCAAGAACCTTTAACTGATGAGCCATCTCTCCAGCCCAACCACAATTCTTATCAGGAAAAAGTGGTTTTTCCGTTTTTTGTGTAATCTTTATGCTTATTATAGCAAAACAACCTAAAGTAAAAAAAATTTACACTATAAAAGACAAAAGAGAAGAATGGAAAACAAACATTCCCTGCAGGCAACCAAGGAGCTCAGTTTTTCCCTTTTCTAACACTTCATGCATTTTAAAGACATATCTATGATCATATTGCACACAGTTTCATAACTTGTTTTCCCCTCTACTTAAGACTATGAAAATCAAAAGATCAAAACTTTTGAGTTAAAGATACATTTGGGTTCATCCATGGCTTTGTCACTTTCTGGCCAGATTATATTAGACCCTTTTGGAGCTCTCTTTATTTTGATGTCAATATTGGTTTTTGCCTTGAGACCAGGGTTGTTGTCATTACAGAACAAGAGAGTCACATGAAAGCATTGCACATCTGTTCTGGAATCCTCCATTTTTCCGTCACAAAGAGGGCCACAGACTTTCAGTACTTAAGAAATTCCTTAACATTTCCATGGTCCTCATCCATACACCTGATGAGCAAGGCTTAATTACCCAGATAATTCTTGCACCTTTTGGTGGTCTCCAAGAATCACAGAAACCTGTTTGGCTACAAAGCACACACCTGGTTTCCATCCTTGAGGAATTTGCCATCAAAGACTCTGAGCTTAACCTTTGTGTCTCTGGGGACTTTTTAATTGTTCAGAGAGGTCTCCAAGAGCAAAGGTAGCTACTCACTAAAGAGGAAGCTTTGCGAACGACAGTTTCTGGAAAAGCTAGTCTGTGAGCAAAGGCAAATGCTAAGGCCATAAAGAGTAAAAGAGGAATTTTTTTTTGTTCTGTAAAGTTTAAGTACACTCTTGAGTTTTACTTGAATTTAAGGTTTGCTCATGATCCATTAAATAAAGCATCGCAAACCAAGTAGGCTAGGATGTTTTGTGCTTTTGCAGTTCGTAATGGTGCTGGACAGGTTGATAAATACGTGCAAGTTGGAGTCTAAATTCCCCGCAGACAATACCGGAGGGGGAGGCAGCAGGGAGACGGAGCACCATCTATCTACCTAGTGAGTGGACCACTACTAGACTATGATCCAGTGACTAGCTTTCTCTTCTACAATAATCTCGGATGAAGGCCCTGCTTTCCAGCTGTTTAACTTTTTCCTTCTAACTTCCAAGGAATATGATCCCGTATTAAAATTCACACGTACCCACTGACATCTGGAGGTAACTTAAAACTTGCGTGTGTGTGTGTGTGTCTGTGTAGCCAGCTTTTCTGCTGGGTTAAAAGCTGCTCCGATGCAAGTTCTTGGTTGCAAGTGCAGGATCCGTCGGGCTAGGCCCCTGCCTCTCCCCCGGTGCACGATCTGCGAGCCAGCGCAGGAGCACCTCGGTGCTCCCGGGCTCCCCGGGGAACGACTCCTCCTCGGGGGCGTCCCTGGCTCCCGCGGGAGTTTCAAGTTTCCGCGGGTGGGGGAGGCGCGGGGATGGGGCGCGGGTCGGGCGGCTCGGCTCCCCGGGGCTGCAGGCGGGCGGGCGGGCGCGGGTCCTGGCCAGCCCCGGCTCCGAGCGGCGCCCCGCCCGCCGGGCGCACGAGCCGAGCGCGGGCTCCGGGCAGGCGGGCCCCGGGCGGGCGGGCGGGCGCGAGGCCCGGGCCGCGGGAGGAGGCGGGGGGCGCGGGCCGGCCCCGCCTTTCCCCGAGGAGGCGCCGGGCGGCCATATTGCCGAGCTGTCTGCGGCGCGGCGCGTTCCTCCCGGGCCCCGCGCTCGCAGCTCCGCCGTCCGGTCCCCAACGCCGTCCGCCGTCCGCTTCGGCCTCTCGGGTAAGCCGCGGCCCTCCCGCCGCTCCGGCTCGCGCCGCCGCAGCCCGCCGCGCCCGCCCGCCCGCCCGGGCCTGCCTGGCCTCGCGGGCCTCGCGGCCGCCTTCCCAACGGCCGGCGCGGGGCGGGAGCCGCCGGCGCCCGCGGGTGCGGGGAGGGTGGCGGGCGCGGCCGCCGGTCCCCCCGCCGCGGCGCGGGCCTCGCCGCTCCCGCCGCCGCCGCCCGGGCCCCGGGCTCGGCTCGGGCTCAGGCTCGGCCCGCACGGCGCGGCCGGCGGAGCCGCGGACCGCAGCGGAGGCGGGACGCGTTGAGGCGCTGACAGAACTTCCGAGCGCCCGCCGGAAAGTGAGGCGCCGAGGTGCTGGAGGTCGGGGATCCGGGTGTCGGGGTGGCCGCCGCCTCTCCCACACCCCAGCCGCGAGGGCAGCGCCATGCTCCCGACAGTGGGGCACCTCTGTTCCGACCCACATGTCCAAACTTGGCGGGGCCCTGCCTGATCCACGCGGTGGGAAACTTCTTAGGAAGCCCGTCTTCAGATGACAGTTGAGGGTTTGGAGCCGCGGTCGATGTAGGTGGAAAAGCCAGGGTAGGAAGGTTTTATTTGATAAACCAGTGCTTGGACGGAGACATGGCAATCCATTGTTGATGATCTCTCTTTCTCTCTTTCTCTCCCTCCTTCTCTCCCCCTCT